>JAOTON010002252.1:255000-290000 GCA_034440635.1 Lepas anatifera | reverse complement strand
TGGATGTGGGGGGCCCAGCCAGTCACTATTTTTCATATCGGGCAGTGCAACTTGTCATGTGTTTAAGGAGCTGTAGTGTTTTGGAAACAGTCTCAATAATACAATGGTTCTCTTAACGCTGTCGTAATGAACATTTTTTCGGACTTGGACGCTCCCAATGTATTTCGAAAATTCACCTTAGTATCATGGATCCATTGAGAGTGCCCTCCTTAGACAAAAACATTTCATCGCCATGACTTCTGTGTCTCGCCATAGAGTTTTGTTTTCACGGTAAGGCATCAGAAAGGTGAAATGCACGAAATCATCGACAGTGTTTCGAGTCTTGAATGAAATTTTGCGCCCACCATCCAACACGGAGCAAATCAGTACGTGCTCCCCTCATTTGGTATATTGTCTGGTCTTACTTCGGCAGCGCTCTCGTTTAGTCTAAACTCTCTATAACTAGTCCGACGGTTAACACGCGCATTGATGGGGGTCTGATCGTATCTAAAGTACCCTGGGTCTGAGCCACCTTCGCTTTGACGGGGGGGGTAGGTACCCACCCCTCCTAAGATCTCGAAAATCACGCTGGGCAGCGAAAAACGGTAAACGGCGTTGGGTAGCCCATCTACTTCTCCATCGAAGATATTCGAGCTATTTTTTGTCAGGTCAAATTTAAGGTCACTAGAGGTCAAAACATGCCGCCAAAGGGATAACATGTAAATTAAGGATTTCGGTCATTACATCTGAACAAGTTAAGATAGAGCAAGACAGTTTGAACCATATGAATCCTTGCGGCAAGCCGAATCGAATGATATATAATGTGACCTTGCCAGGTCAAATCAAGGATTTGACCTGACCTGAGGTCAGGCCAAGGTCAAATTAGGTAAAATGCATATCATTAGAACTGCAAAGACAAGGCAAATCTAGTGCAGTTATAATAAACGCTCCATCACCATCTGCTACTATGTTATTCAGTTAACACCATTTTCCCATGTATTTCCAATGGAAAGGTCATGGCTCTTACCTGACCTTAGGTCATCGAAATAAAAATACCTAAACGTATTTTTGGAGAAATCGGTGGCGCCATTATATAATATGAGTTTCAATGGGATAAGTTCACCCTGTTTCGACTTATGCTATCTTAAACTTTTTTAGGTCAAGTCACTGGACCTGTACTGGTGACCTGATCTGAGATGACCTAACCTTAAAATTTTGACAAAAGTTGTAAAAATGATGAGAACAAAGGTATGCCAAGTACGGCGGCGCTACACGCCGCCGTTATTATGCTATCTTCGAAAAGCCCGAGGGGGCAGGGTACCCGACCCGCATGTCAATGCGCGTGTTAAGTTTTAGTTTTACATACGCCTCTCCTCTTTCCCTCGGTTACCTTCGGGCCGGGCCCCACTCCTCTCCACTCAGCAGAAACCCATTGTGACACTCCTGACTTCAGCGAACTCGGCCGCCGGCTACCCTGTGCTGTTTCTGCCGTTGTCCAGTCTGTACCGAAGAGCAGCCTGGGATGGTGGAACAGATAATCAAACCAATAGAGGGAAAAGTATGGCTAGGAATGCTTGAAAAGTATAATGCTAGCACATCTCCTGATTCATGGTGTAAAATTCTATAATTTTCATGGATAATTTTTCGCTGAATTTCTTGTAATACAAGTGAACGCGCATCCACCAATCAGCGGCCGCCATCCGCTGGCTGTCGGTTGCCTGCGGGCACAGAGGTTAGAGGGGTCACGCCGAGCACTGCTGACGCAGAATTCAAGCCTCGGTGGGGAGGGGTTGCGAGGCGGATTATAAAACCTACATGCGTGGTGTTGAGAATGTTTGTGGTTGTGCCTGCTGTTGGACTGAGGGAGGGGACAGGTGTAGGAAACATTCTTTGCACGTGGGTGGATGAATGGGTTAGGTGTTTGTGCAGTGTGCGGTGTCAATAGCACTGCGAAAAACACGAGTTCCTCAAATGAGTTTGTTGTATGAATGTGCTTGGCGGGCAAAATTGCAGGCACCGATTTCGAGTCCTTAGTAGTTTTTGGCATTAAAAGGAATGTGGCACCTTGGTCGAATCCTGGAATTTAGTGCAATTAGGCGTACTTTTAGCCGAAAATAATGAAACCACTCATGATTTCTCTGAAAAATGTACAATAAGCTCAATATTTTGATTTTTAAAATACTCCTCTAGAAAACGAAATAAATATCAGCCTGTGGATGATGTCACGATCTGGCAACCACTACCATACTTGAAACGCTTCAAGGGCTTCTATTGGCTGATGCCCATCGTGACGTCAGCATATGTCGTCACACCAGCAGCTCACAACAATGGCCGCCCGGCGGGGGCTGATGAGGGGCTGGTGTCAGGTAGGTTTTAGCTTTTTTCTACGGAAATATCGAGTTCCAAGACAAATGATATTTGGAGTACCGGGTTTTCCGACTTGCTTTACAACTTGGCTATCTCAGTTAAAATCACGTTGTGAAGGTGCCACATTCCCTTTAAGGTAAATGATAGAGTTTTTCAAGATTTCTTATTGACGCACACTTATTGGCAATGCAACAAACATGGTACAAGTGCCAAACACGCCTAGCTGATATTCATGCATATGTAACAATAGAAATTTGAGATGCTGAAATGATGATTTGAGGCGGAGGGATTAGTAGTTCTGGCCGTGTAAACAGGGATGATCCAAGACAAATCACGGTGCACGCGCAGTTAGCTGAGTAGCAAGGGCGGAGCCAGGACTTAATTTCAGGGGAAGGGAGCTAGGGGCTCTAGCCTCCTCTGCCGTTGCCCCGGAAGAGCCTCCGGCTTTGTTTTTACTATAGGGCCTCTGACATTTCGGGGGGGCTTGAACCCCGCATAGCCTGCCTTGTATCATTCACTGCTGAGTAGATAGGTATGTTTTAGTGGTATAATCACCACTATTCCCTTATCATGTGCCATTCCCCTATCACATCGTTTCGACGTCGCCGCCACCCGGCCTTCAGGTAGCTAGAGGCCACTGTGCACTGTCGTCTAACCGTGATTGTATGATTTTCCATTTTTACGACAAAATATTTGTATGCTACAATGTTCCACTATTAATCTCCTGAGTGAAGTTGCGTTTCTAGCTAGTTAATGGCTAGTATTAGCATTAGCTTTCAATAGATGGGTACCGTTATTAGATCAAGACGTTCAACACGCAGCTTTCTAATTAAACCTAATTTGGTAGAATTGAGACAGTGAGTGACGTCGTCGGTCGTGTCAAGCAGTGAGAATGGTGTATCCTAGCAAAAGAAATACTTCTTTTTTGGTAGATATTGGTTTCTCAGGCCAGAATCTCCGTACTGTCAAAGCATGGTTACGTGGATAGTAGAGGGCACTAGTGAAACATCAAGCAACTTAAATGCCTTCGAACGGCGGGAAATTTTGAACGGCTAAGTTTTTGAGTATGTTCAAAATATTTAAAATTTCATTGTAAAATATTTCTAGCACGGCACATGTCAGTGGAAACGGTAATTGAACCGTCTCGAAAATTGATGGGTTGTCGCTCGGACCTTGATCAGTTTTATGCAGGGGTGTGAGCTTAAACTTCTTTGGGGGTGCTCGGGTACCCGCAATGAAATATCAATTTCGTGTCAAAATACTCTTTGAATTTTATTGTTTATCATTTTCAGGACTCAAAAGGACTGTGCGATGGCTAAAACAAGGATAATGTCATGCTGTCTCCCTGTGTATTGTGGTTATTTACTTTTTCCAAAATTTGGGAACCTCCAATTATTTCTGGAAATCCACACCCCTGTAAATGGGTTAGAGTACACATTAAAATGTATGGAATGAAGCAATAAACACACGTGACAATTTTTAAATGTTCAGTTTTTCGAAAAAAGTTGTTATTAATGAACAGATTAGAAATAGCAATATGTTCCGCAGCGTGAATTTCAAAACGAACACCGGGGCGCGTCCCTATGCAACAAACGCTGCAGCCTGGACCGGAATACGATCATTAATGAATACGACCATTTATGAATACGATCGAACGAATGAATGAATGCGAAGGACTGAGTGAATAAATACGTTTCATTTTTTTCACTTCTCGCTTCAGCGATGACAATTACTGTCTTAAAGCTCTAGGCATGAAGAGCAGTTCAACCAGTAAGTTTGTTACAAAGATGTTTTCAGCGTTTATTTAAAAACTGACATCAATACGCGGAAGAATTCGTCTGAAAGTAGTGAGATAAAAACCGCGGGCATTTGTTTGCAAACGTATCAAAACATGATAATTACCTGTACCAAATTATAAGTGCTATCCTACTAATTACACAGACATTTCGTGAAGCACGTTAACACGTTTCATAAAGCAGCGTTCATAATGATATACGCGATTATACCTAAGTTATGTTTTCACGGGTGAGGGCTGGGTTTTTAACCTCCTTCCCCTACCCTCGAGGGGAGGAAACAACACGGACTGGTACCTTTTGGCTGCTCCGCCATACAGGACGCAATGAAAGTAATTGTGGATTTCGCTTAAACACGCAACATTTTGCAACCATCTTCAACATCTAAATATGCACCATAAAATCTGAAGGTGCTCTTCCCTACCTCACATATGGCACATACGGACAATGTGGTGCAAAATAGCAGATCAAGTTTTTTATAGGGACTAAGCTGCTTAAGCCCCACTCCGCCGGGGACATTGATGCCCCTAATGTGTCTCAAGGATGACGGGAAAATGGCGCCGCGGAGTGCTGCCGTACGTGGCATCCCTCTTATCGTTATTGCAACTTCGGATACAATTTGAAGTTCATGTCAGAACAGGTTAGGTCGCCAGGTTAGGTTAAAAAAAGTGAATTCACTTCAACTTTTAAGCCCTACCATACATAGACGGATCCAGGGGACCAAAGGGGGCACGTGCCCCCTGATTGACCCTCGGCCCCCCTGAAATGGCCACCCCCCCTGAAATGTCGCTTCCCCCAGGATGCGAAAATCGGTGCCCACCGATAGGATTTTGCGCCCACCTGGTTTAGTCACCTTCGCAACTCGTGGGAAGAGTATTGGAAACTCTTACAGGTAATAAGCTTCTGGAGATAAAGCCCGAAGTTGGTGAGTGGCCCTCCTCATGGCATCGGCGCGAGGGGAGGTAGCCCTCTGCAGAGTGCGCTCTGGTCACACGCTGGCCGCCCACCGATACTTACTCTGTGGAGAAGCGAGGCTGCATTGCCAGCGCTGTGGAGGCCCCCCTGTCAGTGAGGCACGTGTTAACAACCTGCCCCGGGTATAGCCTACAGCGGACGTGCCACTTTAGGGAGAGACCACGACCTCTGACAATGACCGAGTTGCTCGGGCCCGATTCAGATAAGATGGAGCAAGTGCTAATCTTTCTGAAGGCTATTGATTTTAAGGTCGTATATGACTGACCCGCGCTGAGAGCAGCGTGCTGAGCGATAATTTTAGCTTGGTCAATTTTTTACATAGATTCGCTAGTCTGATTGCAATGTACTCTACGCGTTTGCTGTGGAGAGCAGCCGCGCTGTTAGGCGCCTGGCGCCGACTTGGCGGGTCCCCTGACGCTCCCGGGCCTCTAGCTCCGGGAGCGCCGAGGAAGACTTCTGTTAGATTAGACGTCAGGGAAGACTCGGTGTCTAGGCTGCCCCTGCGCCCCCGGGCCTCCTGGGTCCGCTGCGTGGTGGGCGCCGGAAGTGATGGCCCGGCCCACGTGCCGGCGCTTGTCAGCGCGGCAAACCAGTGATTGCTGGTGTTGGACTGTTTACTCTATCTGATTGTCCATCCACCCAATGAGGATGATGTTTACCAGTGTGAGTGATTCACTTTTAAGTGGATGGGTGTCACTACAAACGGCAATCAGTGTTAGTAATGTTCTGGACGCTTTATAACCTTTAGGCTGGTGCACCGCAAAAGCCCAATAGATAGCTAAACGCTTTCAGGGTTTGCAAAATGTATATCTAAAATGTTTTCGATGATCTGGGGTCAGGTCAAGAGGTGGCCTCTGCTTTTGGAATAGCATGGGGAACATGTGTAGTGTGTACCATACTGTAAAAGTCACAACACATAATGTAAAGGCTATAAACAAGTTCAGGAATATGTTGGCTTTCATCCTTGCAAGATTGCGGGCACGATATTTGCTCTCTCATGTATCTGAGGCCATCAGAGGTTGTAGATGTTCAAATTCTGGTATTCAGCATACTATGGACACACATACCTGAAGTTTACTGACCTCTGACCTCTGAAGGCCAAACTGTTGGGACGAGGTGCTATTGTTCAACATACTGGAGAAAGCCGTGACATTTCAATATGATTGTTTCCAAACCTCAATAGCTCAATAGCTAGTATGGGAGCTGTGCCCAGTTGTTTTAAGCTTTACACGTCTAATGGGAATGACGACCTAATTTGATCTCTGGAGGTCAAACCGTGAACCTGAGCTTCTAAGTGCTTCACGTAAGCTGATACCGAATTTAGGTTATCTTTCCAACACACCTCTCAAATTTGCGTTAGAGGTGATACTTTCGTAGTTATGGGGTCGCACCGATACCCCCCCCGGCGGGGCGAAGTTGTCGCCGGAACCCCGGCGGGGCACGGGTTATCAAGGTCTCAGCTGTCGAACGGAGACTTACCATCGCTTTCGTTGTGGACTGTATGTGTCCCTGTGTCAGAAGTGGCTCTTAATCGCTGACCCTGACTTCACCGAGTCCATTTTGACATCACAGCTGTGCCTCGCTCCCCGCCTGCGGCAGTCGGAATGCCTGATTGCATTTTCTTTCGTCTAAATTGTGAACACTCGGTGCCCAGGGGCGCCGCCACAAAATTGTCGCAGGGGAGACGGACCCGGGCTGGTGCTGACCGGGGGAGGCGAATTCTGAGCATATTCGGTACCTGACAGCCTTATTGACCATTGGCCCAAACAATTTTGGGGGACGTCCCTCCCTGGTTGGCCAACAGGAGGACGCGTCCTCCGTCGCCCCCCGCTTTCGGCGCCCATGCTGGTGCCCGACTGCTTACCTTATCCCAGTCAATGCTTCTATAGTGTTCCTCGCACGGAAAACCCAAGAAAACACTGTAGATAACATATGTAACTGTTTTTCCCTCTGATCCAATTGTGTGCCCTTTGCGAGTTGGAGCCTCTAGGGGATCGGGATTCCTTGTATGGAGGGGCTTGGGTTCGCTCTATGGCAATTTCTCTTATAACCATCTGATCCCCCGTGCAATTTCAAATCTATTGGTAATTATTAGCTCACACAAGGTGGGAAACGCCCCTAGCTCCGCTAGTGCATCTGATCTGCATAGATGGGCTTACTCCATTCACTGATCTGTTAATTTCACCGTAGAGATTGCGTGCCAGATGCTTTATTTTCGAAGAAGATTATCTGACACGCTAGATCACCTAACAAAGAGAGATGTTATCCTAACTGCTCTATTTTACGTGCCAAGTGTGCCCAGAAAATCGTTATAAACTAAAATCGGTCATTTTTGGGCTGCATCAAAGTGCCCATTTTCTCGTGGAGTGTCCGGTTTGGAGGCGGTGCCCCCCCCATACTGAAGCTCTGACTGCGATCCTGATTTGGGTTCTGTGGGTGCTATTTAGGAATTGAAAGAGGTGCATCCTCTACGTAGATTCTGGGATTTAATCCTAGTATCCTAGTAGGGGCAAACATTTTGTTTCCACGGGAAGTAATGATTTCGGATTGTGTGGGTTTCGCATAGGGAAGGGTGGCAAAATAGTCGAATATGGCCTGCGGCCGACAGGGAAGATGCAGCTAAATAGTTGGAAAGGGTTTTGTGGCCGGGCCGTACAAACGCGACGGACAATGGAAGAAAAGGCTTGTGGCGGTGAAGAAGGCCCATTATTTGGAGGGCGTCAAAAAAACAACGCGATTTCACTTCCATCACATTTTAGAAACAAGTATCGGTGCCGAACAGTACCAGCATTTCACAGACATTTGCTTGTCCAAGTTCGGCACCTTCGACAAGAGAGTCGTCGTTACCGTCGGTATCGTCATCAACGTTGTTGCTACAAGAGTGTTGTCATCGGTTAAGAAGTGGTGGAGGTGACGAAGGTGGTCGGTGAAATTTTTCTTAACGTTAAAGACATTTGACAGAAAACTGCCCATCTGAAAATCTAGGCTTCCTCGGAATATGGCTCCTTTCGGAATTTGGCTCCCTCTTTTCCACCCTGTTCTTTGCAAAAGTTTTCGTTCCAAGCTGACCCAAATCCGATAATTTTTGGATGAGAGAATTGGCCAAATCGCCCCTGACCCCACCAGCGAGGACGGTTGCAGCTGCCCCCCCCCCCACTTAAAAATAATTCCAGCGCCTTTGGCTCCGAGTATGCAAATGGGCGGGTGCATACTCGAAGCGTACCCATACTGCTATATATCCGAGAAAAAAGTGCGCATGATAGTTTCTGAGTACTCAGATAGCTCATAAAGCTGACATTTTGCACGCCATTTAGAACCAGGAACGGATATGGTAGTAGCAAACGAGACAGAACACATTCCAGCGCAAAACCAGCACCAGGACTGCATTGGCTGAATGGAAGCAGGGCTTGGTGACCGGAAATTGTGAGTGTGGAGCACGTGACGCTTATAGTGTAGAAAGTACCTTAGTTCACTGCGTATCGTAGTGGTAGATATACATATTTGTGGCGATATGTATCGTGGATAGGAAGGATGACTTGTACTGGGTCTAAAGGAGATACAATGCATCGTTGTGTGCCTGGGGATGAAAATATGTACGTTAAATCTGACAAATACCACAAATATGTTGACGTTCGACCTCAGAAACTGCAAGGCGGCAATAGCAGTAACACCAAATTTGATTTCAAGCTTCAAACGCCCCGGGGCAAGGAGAGTCTACCGGTAAAAAAAAGAACTGAGATACGGAATTAAGAAGCTCCCACATGCCTGCCTCACTTTTTGTGCAAAGCGGGACACCCTAGTGCACATAGGCCTAAGCTGGTTTTATAAGTATGTATGGAGGTATGTGTGAGCCGGCGTGCGTTGGTGCGACGGGTGCGACCTGGCCTGGGCACGTGATCTGGGGTGACGGCCGCCGGGGCCTGTCTGCACGTGCCAGGGCCGCGCCGCCCGCCGCCCTCCGCCCGCCACACCTCCCTCAGGGCACAACACCCGTGTAGCAGGCCTCGCTTTAACACCCGTGCCGCTAGGGTCCCTGGAATGACGCACCCCACTGGGGGAGGTATTGTGCCCCACCCCCTCCGTATCTCATTTTCCAGAGAAGCTAAAGAAAAATTGCGGACGGGGTTCGAAAGCTCTTGACAAGGCAAAGAGAAATTATAACACTATTTTTATGTCAAGTCAATATTGAGGTCAGCAGAGGCCAAGGAAGTTTTCATAGGCTTACAACAGGGATGTTTACATTTCTCCTATAGGTGTTCCGCTCAGTGGATCAAGGGCAAATATTTAGGCATCAGTGGATTCCTCTCGTCGTGGTGAATCGAATCTTGTATCTTGTATTAATCGCCAACAGGTATTTATGAGAGTAAAGAATCATGTATAATACGACCTTGCTAGGTCAAATGGTGAAAATGACCTGACATTGAGCTATGTCAGGGTCACATGGTAACCCGGTGTGGCCATGTTGCATATCAATCGACTCCCCGTGACAAGATAAGCACAATGGAGGCAAAATGGAAGCTTTATCTCAATTCAGTGATAAGTTGTTAACAAAATAATCACAGTATGCTCATGTGACCTCACATGACCTTTAAGAGGTCAGATAGCTAAGAACTGAACTTTATGGTCAAGATAGTGGTAAGAACATATGGTTTGAGGATTTTTTAGTTGGTCTATCCATTATTTACTGAAAGCGAATGGGTTTTCTTCTTCACCATAGACTTGTAATGGCGTCACACAACAGATTTAGCCCATCCTAGATCAACAATTTGAAAATTCCGAGATAGGAGATTTGTAGACCCTAATGGCCTTATAATATTGTAAAAGTTTGCAAGTGATCGGTTGGCAAATGTTCCATTGGCGCCGCTTGACCCAAACCCGTGATTTTGGGTTTTGAGGTTTGGTCGCTTGACCTGGAATAGCTCCCTGATCTGACATCGCCTGACCTAAAAATATACTCAGATGCGTGAAATTCATCAGAGATACAGTACTGTAAGATGCTTTACTCTTCGTCTCTTAGTGTCTGCGTTAGCTGGGGGAAACCAGGAGGGGGGAGAATTTCGGCCACCCAGCGAGGTGCGTGTTAAGGGAAGATACCCTGGCTAGCGCTGTTGGCAGGTGATTGCCGAGTTTTCCTGCAGATGTCAGACCAGGTGTCTGCACCCTCGGACACAGCTTACTGGTCAACGGTCCCCCGAAATCACGGCTGTTGAGGCTGCGCCCCCTGTCATATGTGGAGCCGTGCCTCCGGGCTGGACCTCTTTTCGGGTCTGTAAAGAATATGGGGTGGATAATTTTGTTTGACGCTGGGAGGGGGCATGATACATGCTGGGACGGTAAAGTAACGAGACTGGGTACAGTGACGGAATATTTCAGTGGTAGCCAGCGGCCTTGGCACTGTGTTTAGGCTCTAGGGAGGGGGGCTATGTTCTAAGAAATTTCGAGAATTTTTCAATAGGGGTGATATGCACACATGGAGAATTACGGCGAGGCCGTGTGGGGAAATAATTCCCAAAATCATAAAAAGATACTGCTTTTCGGAGGAAATTGACCGGTTGGGTGCCATACTTGTGGACCAGGACCCCAACTTCTGAAGTCAAGAGAGGACGAGAGCTGCCCTCCCCACCCTCCCGGCTTTCGAAGTCCGTGGCAACAACCTAGTAGAGCACCATATGTATCTACTACGGTGTCCGAGGAGCCGTGGCTTTCACGTTAAAAACCGTGTTTCCAGCCCCTCCCCCAGGGACACGCTTTGCTCAAGCCCTGGAGCGCCGGATTGGCTAGCACAAGCTGCATGTTGTCACCCCCCCCCCCCTCCCTCCCCCGTCGGGCTGCGAGCTGGGTTTGGTAGATCCCAGCATCTACAGTGCTCCTAACCCAACCATAAAAAGCCTCACAGTAGCGGCATTGGCTACCAGGAACGGGGCTGCGTGTTGTTCCATGTCTGCTAAGGAAGTGGTGGTCGCGATGGCACCTGGCCGTGGGCCTGTGTCTATATGGAAGCCCGGCGTCCCGCGCCAAACACGGAGGTCGGCCCGATGGCGGCGCACTGTTTACCTGGCTGAACTATGGGCGGGCAGGCGTGCGCCGGTGGCGCCGCGGTGCGGCAAACAGTCGCGTCACGCCGCCACGGCTGCCGTCAGTGTGAGCCGCGACGCTGACGGCCGTGGAGGCGAAGCACCTGTGTGGAAGATAGTATCGGAGTGCAGGCCTGTTGTGATGTGACTCCGGCCGTAAGACAGCCAGCGATGCTGGGCGCGTTCGAAAGCTCGCTGCGGCGGCGCGGCGACGCGCGTGGCTCGCCCACGCCGTCGGTAACGTCGGCGCGCACCGGCAGCTGCGGCGGTGTGCGGCCGTCGTCGGCAGCGTCGTCTCGTTCAGGCAGCAGTGTGCAGTCAGTCAGCAGCCGGCTGTACCGCTGCTCCACACTGGCTTCTGCCGCCAAAACCAAGCCGCGGCGGCGGCCACACCCGGACCGCCTGCTGGAGCTCACCAGCAAGGTGGTGAAGACGTCTGACTTTAAGGAGGGGAAGCGGGTGTCGCAGCTGATCACGCTGGAGATCAGTGGTGAGGAGGCGCGGGCTGGCGGCGCGCTGGTGGTACGCCGCCGCCGCTCCTTGCCCAACATCAGACACGCAGACGGCGGCGGCGGGGGCCGCAGGCGTCGGCACGGCTACCAGCGGCGGCTGGGCAGTGACGGAAGCTCGGGCAGCTCGTCTCCACCCAGGTGTGAGTCACCGCCGCTGTCGGCGCCGCAGGAGACGGCTCTCCGGCGCAGCAGCAGCGTGCCGGCCGCCGGCCCGCTCTCCTGCGCCGCCAGCCAGGCCGTGTCGGAGCGCCGCCCGGCCGCGTCCGCCTGCCTGCCGGCCGCCGCCATGAGGAAGCTCAACGGCAAGAGCTTCATGGACCTGACGCGTATACTGGAGGAGCAGCAGGGCGACGGAGCGGAGCCGCCGGTGGGTGCAGTCGGCGGCAGGGTCAGGGCGGCAGTGATAGCCGCTGTTCTGTGCGGGCAGCCAACGTCGGCCTGAGCTTGGGCCTCTTCTGCCGATGTCGGGGATAATGTTTTGCATTCAAACTGGAGGCCACTCACCTTTTGGCAATAACTACAGTGCGCATTGCAGCATGCCGTTATCGCTCCCTCTGATCCTCAGTATAACTTAAAAATACACAGAACCGCTGAGATGCTCAGGGGCTCGTGCCCCTATCGGTGCCCCATTTTCCCTCGGCATCATAAAGCACCCTTTCTCACCCTGAATGCGCCACGGATGTGATGTGTCTCTTCGTCGAAGCTCTCGCTGTGCCCCTAACCTAGGTCCTGGGATGGGGGGCATTGAAGTAATTTCAAGAGGCGACTCACCTCTTTTGTATTGCTTAAGTAGATGTGAACATATCTGTTTAATCGGAAAGTAACACATATTGTGTGAGGGGCGCCACTGTCTGGTGACGTGCGCCCAAATGGTCGAACGGGGCCCGCGGCCGACAGGGAAGAGACCGCCAAATAGTCGAACAGGGCCCGCAGTCAACAGGGAAGAGACCACAAAATAGTCGAACGGGGTTTGCTTCCAGCTGACCTTGCAGGGGCGGCCACCAATACAGTAGATGACCAATGGCGCTAAAGACTTGTACGCTGTCGGGAGGGCGCTGGAAAATCATGGCACTGCCACCTGTGCCGCTTTGCAAAGAGAGCTGAAGAGTCCGCTACTGCAACGACGTTATCACCCCAAGATTGTCACGGGCAGGCTTCGGAGGTGGTAGGCAAACTTTTGAGTTATTGCTTATCATCTAACATCACTCCAACATATTAAGGTTAAGGTTAGGTTAAGGTTAAGGTATTATGGGCTGAGATTAGACAGAGTCTATTTGAATGCCCACTTCATGGTAAGGACGTGTTAGGACAGGATATGTTTGTCCAGCCTTGCTTTGAATGCATTAGTAGATGGCGCACTTATCACATGTTCAGGTAAAGAGTTCCACTTGTTTACAACCCTTTTAGAGAAGAACTTGGTTCTTCTGAGATGTGTTGCCCTCTGCTTCTTTATCTTGAGAAAATGGCCTCTTGTACGTGTTGGGTTCAAAGCGAAGAAGTTGTCCGGGTTTGTTCTCAATTTCCCTGTTAATATCTTGAAGGTCTCTATCACGTCTCCCCGATTTATCCTGTCCCTGATGGTTGTCATCTACAGCTTCTTAGGCGTTCTTCATAGGGTAATTGACTATACCCTGGACTGTTTTTGTACTCCTCTGTTGAACCTTTTCAAGTACATTCAAGTCTTGAATGAAATAGGGACCAACAGCCTGAACAAAATATTCAAGGTGTGGCCTTACATACACATTGAAAAGTGGTTTGAAGTTTTGCAAGGTCAGCTTGTCAAATGTTGTTTTAATCAACCTGAGAGCACCACTCGCTCGATTTGCAGTTTTTTGCAATGCTCAGATGGTTTAAGATTTGATGTTATTGTAACTCCTAGATCTCTTTCAGAGGTTGTTGTTCCCAATTGAATAACTTTGTTGTCAGAGTTTGTCATGAAGTATTGGTGACCTGGATTGTGTTCTCCGCAGTGCATAACCTTGCATTTTTTGTATTGAATTTCAAAAGCCACTTCTCAGACCACTTGCTGAGTGAGTCTAGATCTGTTTGGAGGGATCTGGCATCTTCAGATGTTGTTATTTTCCGGTATATTTTACTGTCATCAGCAAACATTATCACTTTGCATTTGACTATGCTCGGGGGCTCGCTCACATATATGAGGAATAATGTGGGTCCCAGGATTGAACCTTGGGGTACGCCGCTGGTAGCTTTATTCCAACTGGACGTTTCACCTCTCACCGAGACTTGCTGCTCTCGATCAGTCAAGAAATCTTCGATCCAGTTCAGAACTTTATCTCTGATTATATATGCTTTCAGCTTAATTTTGAGTCGTTGGTGTGGTACAGTGTCGAAGGCCTTTTGGTAATCGAGGTACACAACATCCAGTGATTGGTTCATATCCAGGTATTTGGTTCAGTCTTCAAGGCATTCAAGTATATTTGTCTGACATGACTTTTGAGGAGCAAATCCATGTTGATGGTTACTTAGTAGGTTATTGTTGATAAGATGCGACATGATGCCTTTTTATGATCCTTTCCATTACTTTACAAACTTGACTGGTTAAACGTACTGGACGGTAGTTTCCTGGAATTTGCTTCGAACCTTTTTTAAAGATCGGAACAACACTTGACATTTTCCAATCCAAAGGCAATTCTCCACAATCAAGTGATTTCCTGTAAATGATGCTGAGAGGTAATGCAAGCACCTCTGCATCCTTCTTCAAAACTCTTGTTGGAATATTGTCTGGTCGAGAAGATTATCTTCACTAAGGCCTCTCAGTTCATCTGCTACCATCACCCTTGACATACCAATATCGCTCTCCGGATTCTGGCTCCCTGTTTCCTTTCAGCCCTGCTGACATTTTTTAGTTAAATCCCAATATGGCCCGAGCCAGAGCATTTTTTGTGAAAAGTAGCGGCCAGATTACCTTTCACACCTCCAGTGATGTCGCCCGGTCCCCCTCCCTACTTAAAAATAGTTTCCGTGTCACTGTATGCAGCTGTGTCAGAGCTGATCCACCTGTGCGGGAACTAATGCAGACATTCTGACTGACCAGGACAGATGTTTGGGTACCAGCACGGATGCATCTGCCCTGTCGAAACAGGACATTTGCATCACTGCGGAGTATGGATGCAGCTGTGCTGATTTCTTAAACGCTCTGTAACACACACACACACACTTGCTGCAAGTTTGATGCCTACTAGGGCTGATAATCCCGGGACATTTTTGCAATCCCGGGATCCCGGGATTCATCGACCCTCGATCCCGGGATATCCTGGGATCCTGGGCTTGGGCAATTTTTTTCAATAAACATGTCGAAAACAAGTGTCTGCTTTAGATAAAGTATGTGGCGTATTCTTAACAGCATAGTAAATATATACCGTTAAGGATAACCCATAGCATACTATTTACACCAGGCGGAAAGTACATGAAAATTCATATGGACATTAAGCAGAATAAAATGCTCTGCTCCCCAAACAAATAAAGACATATGAATGATATTGACAATATATATTTCTTGGTTATATTTCTAGTCATATTACAATAGAGGTATTTACCTATTGTGACCCGGCCTATTGTGTCCTGGTCACACATGTCACCTGCCACGATAGTACCACTTGATGAAGCAAAGGGCATCAACGGCTTCGTCGCCGAGACTCGACCGTTCTTTAGTGACGATATTCCCGACAGTTGAAAACACACGTTCCGAGTCAACACTCGTAGGGACTATGTCCTTGAGCCAGCTGTAGGACAGAGCTATCATAACCTTTCTTCCAGAGGCAGGCAGGTTTTCCAACTCTTTCCTAATGACCTTGGTCATAAGCGAAGGATTGGAGAGACTTAGCCTGGACGCGCTTGAACTGTGATCTGGCTCTGGAACTGTTGTCTTATCTAGAGCCTGTTGAAGCATCGATTGAAGCGACTGTGCTGGCTGAGGATCATCAACATCCATCGCTTCTGCATCTACAACTACTTCGGAAGCATGCATCTGTCCCAGGTCATTTTTAACATGTTAACTGGGGGGCCAATTGCCCCCCCCGTCGGCCGAAATGCCCCCCCCCCACCCCAATGCCGGGAAATTGGCCCCCAGTAAAAAGACAAGTCTTGCTTAAAACTTAATAAAAAACTCACCTAACGATAATAAAACAGAATACCACCCGTTAATAATAAGTTTGTTGTATTGCTCGTCCCAAACGGACAATCCAGAAAAATTGTATTAAAAAACTACCATCAGTAGCCGTCTACTCCATCGTGAAAAAAACGTAACAAAGCAAGTAGTTGCGGGAAATCCCGGCTAAGTGGCCTCAGCATTAATTTAACTAACCACAACGCAGGAAATAGCCTAAAACCAATCAAACATCGTTTTCTATCCGACCAGAAGCCCCCCGCCAGCCAGTACCGTGGCACTTCATGATGCTCTCATTTCAGACATGGTCGGTTGTCTGCGCTCAGAGCTCGTTCGTGGATTAGGCGGGACACAGTGTAGTCAAAGCGCGTCAGACTGGTTACTGGTGTGCCGGTGTGAAGTGCTTAGCCCATTTATTATTATTGTGTTGGTAGCATATGTGAAATTTAGAGTGAGATCGTTGCATTACTTTTTCTGTAAAGTTGATAGGGGAGACCGGGGTCAACTGTCACGATTCTTACTTTTCTGCTTCAGGAAGGGCAATGCTTTGTGCCAGAAAACTTTTCATCAGCCTTTTTCAGCAGCCTTGACATTTTGGCTATCTGGCAGATGTAGCACTATACCAAAATGAAAACATTGATTGGTCTTTGCTTGGCTAGTACATAGCTACATAACTTGGCTTTGAAATACTTCCTTCAAATGTTACATTTGACCCCATCAAGGGTCAGTTGTAATATATTAAAGCCATGCGTCTGGTTCTTTTCGATCGCGATGCATGTCTCGTTAGGGTCGTTCAAAAAAAAATTTTTACTTTTCAGACTCGAGCTCGAACAGAGAAACTGACACAGTGTGAACTGTAGCCCTGTTCCAGCTGTCAGCACAGTTTTGTCAGCAGGACCTCTAACCTCTCCTCCAGAAAAGTAACATCAGCGCCATAATCGCCTCTTGCTTGTGGTAAGCAAAGGAAACTTAATCCTTTATACCATTAAAAAATATTAGGCTGCCACTTCGTGCACTTGCTATTTTCATCAGCGCAAACAGCAGGCCATCAGCCCGTAAAACCTCTAGAACTAGTTCCCGGGGAGAGGCTACAATCCCGTGACGTAGGCGCAACGCGGCCCGCTGATTGGTGCTGACAAAACTGTGCTGACAGGTGGAACAGGGCTTGTGAAGCGATGCCAGGTATAATCTACCTACATGCAGAAGGGAGAGCCTGGCTTTTGCTTGTGTTTGAACATTTCAGGTAGGTAAAATATTAAGCATAAAACAAGCTGTGGCATGTTGTTGGATTCTATAATGCTTTTTATTACTATCAACGACGCTTTCCACGTTACTTTTATTGTTGGAAAATATCGGGATCCCGAGATTCAGAAATAAATAATCCCGGGATTCGGGATTAACACAATCCCGGGATCCTGGGATCCCGATCCCGGGATTATCAGCCCTAATGCCTACCCGGTAAGAATCCCTTAATGCCCAGGTGTAACGCCGACGTATTTTTGAGAGTGACGTGCTTTGAATCATAACATAGCTAGAGAGTGCCCGGCTGTAAGTCTTCTATTTGGTGAAGAGTGCCTGCCTGGGACTCGCACCAATGCTGGAGCCTACAGTTGTCACAGCCAGTTGTAAGCCCCACATGTTTGGAGCGTGTCCGGCTGCGAGCGTGGTGGATCTGGGCGAGCGTCTGCAGCTGTCAGCAAGGAAATTTACATGCAAATGCGGCGCAGATTGACGGTAGGCCGCTGCTGGTGGCTGAGGAACGCAAACAGAACAGTCGAGCGCCCTGCAGGTCATCCCAGCGCGTCGCCAGCAGTCGCGCCGCAGCGGCTCCCCTCGTTTGTATAGGCGGCGGGGGTGCCCGCATCCATTAGTGTCCTCTCTCTCTCTCTCTCTCTCTCTCTCTCTCTCTCTCTCTCTCTCTCTCTCTCTCTCTCTCTCTCTCTCTCTCTCTCTCTCGTTCTCGTTCTCGTTCTCGTTCTCGTTCTCGTTCTGCGCGACGGAAAAGTAGCAGTGGTACTTCAGTGCGTTTTTTTAGGGATATAACATTCCGAAGCATTCAAACAAGGTTCAATCGAAAGAATAAAGAATGTTTCAGTTCCTCCTATTAGCATCATGAAGCACCAGCAGATGTAATAGACTGCGGTCATAAGAGGAGCTTTCGAATGCTATTTCAGCTTTTTTGGTGGTCTTTCATTACTGAAAAAGTAAAGAACAGCTTATGTTTCGTTCTTCGCTGCTAACGGGTTGTCCATGAATTACGTGATGCGAAGGGGGTTGGGGTTGTCAGCCACAGCGGTATCCAACGTTACACAGGGGCGTTAAGCGTTACACGGGGAGGGGGTGAGAAGTCGCACAGATATGCGTTACATGTTTTATGGACGGCCCTGCCACGTGTGAAGCACAAGCACCAAGGTTATATATGCAATATGATGGGTTTGGATACCCCGAATTTTGACTCCGCCCGAATAAAACCCATACATGGGAAGCCTGCAGCTGCATTCAGCGATACTAAAGACAACATTCCATCCACGCTAGCACCTGGACAGCATTCTGAAGGCGTGTTCCAAAATGTGGATCAACGGCCGAAACCCAGTCCAGTTTCGCGCCGCCTCACGACGGCAACCCAGACCCAGACGGCGGCGGCCGGCGCTCGGTATCACAGGGAGCATCCATGAGTCGGCTCCTGGCATGTTGTGCTGGTGCACCTGACTAGAGAGCGAGCCGAAGGTCAGCGACGCGTGCTCGGCAGTCCAAGCACCAAAACCCGCTCACAGCACGCACTCTCGAGAAGCGAACAAACTGTTCGGCAGTGAGCCAGCCAAGTTCCATCGCCACCCCAGATAATCGTACGGTCAGGTGTATGGTCACACGTTCGTTGCTGCTATTTAACAGGCACCATATTTTTCAACTGTATCCGGCTGATAAAAAGTCATGGCTTTGTATATGGGTCTTGGAACGCAGTAGGCGGGGTGTGTTCGGCTGATAGACTTGTGTATATACTGTGATGGGCCCGGGCCGCCTATCTACTCCGTACGATGGGCCCCGGCCGACTGTCTGCCCTCTGCGATGGGCCCGGCTGACTTTCTGCGCTCTCCGATGGACCCCGGCTTCCTGTCGACTCTGTGCGATGTGCCCCGGCTGACTCTGCCCTCTGCGATGGGTCCCGGATCGCCTGTCTGCCCTCTGCGATGACACTAGCTGACTTTCTGCGCTCTGCAATTGTCCCCGGGCCGGCTGTCTGCCCTCTGCAATTGTCCCCGGGCCGGCTGTCTGCGCTCTGCGATATGTACGGTGGGTGACGGGCGGGAGCGCGGCCGACAGAGACCGCTGGAGGCCGGCTGCGTTGCCGGCGGCTCAAGGCTAGCCAGGCGTGTCTCAGATGCCGCGGATCGACAGGTGAGCCGTCTGGAGCTCCGCCACCGATCACGGCGAAGTGCCCACAGACAGGGCATCACATTTAGGGCACTTGTTGTCGGCCCCATATTTATCGTTGAGGCCTGGCTTACTACGAGGCTCAGCAGTTAATTAGGCATGGCCACGTGCCGACTTTTCGACAGAAACCTTGCCCACAGAAGTCACAGAGGCCCAGTCTCACCGTTTCCCATTACCAATCGCCAAAGATGAGAGCGTCGGTATTTGGGTAGAATCCACAGGTGTGGTATTCGGATCTGCGGTAGCAGAACGGGTGCGGCCAGTGAGCTCGCAGCGGGTGAGCCCTTTGTCCGGATTTCTGTGCTCATCCGCTTAATTCTCTGGTCAGCGGGCGAATTTTCTGGTCAGCCGATGAGTTTTCTTGTCAGTCGGTGAGTTCAGTGGTCAGCTGGTGAACCCTCTGGTCAGCTGGTGAACCCTGTGGTCGGCCCCTTGAACCTCTGGTCAGCGAATGAGTTCAGTAGTCAGTCGAAGAATCCTCTGGTCAGCCGATGAGTTCTCCGGTCAGCGGGTGAATCCTCCGGTCAACCGGTGAGTTCAGCGATCAGCTCGCTTGCAGATGTCCGAAAAGTTGAGCTTAGCTTTTCCTTACTTTCATTCCAACGCGCTACATCCTTACTTTTGTTCCTACGTTTTATCAATGCCAGAAAAGGGTGAAACTGACAAAATTGCTTGCTGTTTGAAGTGTTGATATCTCAGGATGGCTGGCTGGCGACATGTAGTATGTTGCTGGTGCATTATGGTGGACACACCTCGTTGAACTTTTCCTTTTTGCCATGAATTTATTAGATATTTGTGCTTCTTTTCTTTTCGTTCCTTTGAAATGAACACATTGAACAGTTTGAATTTTGCAAATGCAACACTGAAACAGTATATTAAGATGTGCTTAATATTACCCTGTTCAGTGAAGCGGCCTAACGTCTCAGTTTTTAAATATTTTTCCGGCTCTCTTATGACATTAGGATTGCGTGAGAAAAAATGCGTAACATCTGTGCTCCTGGTCAAATTTCCCCCGGACTACCACAAATTTCCACGACCCGGACTACCGCTGCATTCCACGATCGATGTGGAAATACAAATATAGATGTCGACAGCACACGCTTCCGCACCGTGGAAGAGCGAAAGGGCATCGACTTTGGAAGCGATAACTCGGCCTCATATAACGCAGCATTTTCATGGCGAGAGTTGAAGGTGGCAATAAAGAGCACAAAACAAGTTTCTCCGGGTTTCGACCGCATTACAAATGAAATGTTGACTCATCTGCCTGATATTTCACTTATATCTCTCCTTAGTATATTTAATCTCATTTGGCTTAAGAACGACTTCCCGGAACAGTGGTGTGACGCCATTATTATTCCGATTTTGAAGCCGGGAAAGTCCGGGTCTTCTCCCGATGACTATCGCCCGATTTCCCTCACGTCTTGTCTTTGTAAGCTGATGGAAAAAATGATTAATGTTCGGCTAATGTGGTACCTTGAAAGTAATGAGCTTCTATGTAATCAGCAATGTGGATTTCGACAAGGGCGAAGTACCCTAGATCACCTTGTTCTGTTGGATGCGGCGATTCGAGAAGGGCAGGCATCTCGTCAACACACTGTTGCAATCTTTTTCGACGTGGAACGCGCATACGATACAACTTGGAGATACAAAATACTAAGTAAACTGCACGCCATGGGCATTAGAGGTCACTTAGGCTGGTTTTTGCTGAACTTTCTTAAAGAACGGTACTTCAGGTTCCGTGTAAATTCTTCTTTATCCGATAAATACACACAGAGCAATGGAATCCCGCAGGGCAGCGTTTTATCAGTAGCCCTGTTTGCTATTATGATAAATGACATTGTAGACGTTCTTCCTACAACCATAAAATGTGCCTTATTTGTAGATGATTTCACTATTTGGACAACAACCTCTACTACAAGTGCCGCTGCTAGGCAACTACAGCTTGCGCTCGATCGCCTAGAGCGCTGGAGTGTCGAGAACGGGCTAAGGTTCTCGTTGCCCAAAACTAAATGTATGCATTTCTGTAACCGCAGGCGTCCATGTGACGATCCAGTTCTTACTCTCTATGGCCAGCGTGTGAAAGTAGCAGATAGCGTTAGGTTCCTTGGGGTCATTCTTGACCGCCGTATGAGCTATGTCCGCCACTTTCAGGACCTAAGAGAGAGGTGTTTCAAGTCACTGAATATTCTTAAAATCTTGACGAGAATGAAGTTCGGAGCCGACCGTGCAACTCTGCTGATGCTATACAGGTCTCTCATCAGGTCAAAGATCGAGTACGGCTGCGTTGCATATGACTCGGCGTCTGAAACAGCGAAGCGTTTGCTGGACACTGTTCATCACCACGCAATCAGAATTATTATCGGAGCTTTTAGGACCTCACCAGTTAGCAGTATGCTCGTAGACATAAACGAAATGCCTCTAGATCTTCGTCGGAAGATATTGTCCATGCGATATGCCGTGAAACTTAAACAACATACAACACATCCTACATATCAGACATTCTTCGGGGACACCCACCTCCGTATAGTTGAAACTGGGTCGCGTGCTGCGGCTCGCCACCCGGGAGTCAGAGTTCGCGCCCTATTAGCGGAGGCTTATATAAGCACAGACTTTGTTGAACCATACGACCTGCCTGCTATCAATCCATGGCTGATCTCGAAAGCTAACACAAACACAGACTTGCTCGAGCGTTGTAGAGACTCGTCTCCTGAAACAATGCGCCAGCTTTTCATGGAACTCTGCTCGGAAATGTATGAAAGCCATATTCACTTCTACACGGACGGTTCAAAATGTGACAGTGGTACGGGATGTGCGTATGTTTGTGGCCGCACTGAAAAATGCTTTAGCCTACCCCAGGAAGCATCTGTTTTTACCTCGGAACTCTATGCCATCTTTCGTTCCCTGGATGAGATATCCAAACGAAGGGCGAGAAAGTTCGTGGTCTTCACGGACTCACTGTCCTCTCTACAGGCATTGGAGTCCTTTTACTTCCACAGTACATCATCTTCTTATCTCCTGACCCTCATAAGACAGAAATTGCACAACCTAGGGCAGAAAGGAAAAACTGTGGAGATTGTTTGGGTGCCAAGCCATTGCGGTATAGGCGGGAACGAACGGGCGGACAGGCTTGCAAAGTCCGCGGGTGAACGCGCTTCTCTCCCCCGGCCTCCGTGTTCCGTTCTCTGACCTATATGGTCTTACCAAAGACTATGCTATTCGTGTCTGGCAGAGCAGGTGGGATGGTGATCCCAAAGGAGTCAAGCTTAGAGGCCTTAAACCAAAGCTAGGGGTGTGGAAATCCAGCAGTGCGGGCTGCAGAAGAGAGGAGGTTATCCTCTCCCGCCTGCGGATCGGCCACACCCACGCCACACACTCCTTCCGCTTGGGTGGCGGCGATCCGCCAAAGTGTTCACGATGCGGAGAGCCGCTTAGTGTTAAGCATGTTCTTGCAGACTGCCAGGATTTTGAGGTGGAAAGACTGCGGCATCTTGGAGGATCGCCATCACTGCATTCTCTTTTGGGACAAAATCGAACCGTGGAGCTCTCCGACATAATATCGTTTCTAAGAAGTGTTGACTTCAACGTAATTTACTCGCCGACATAGACATATAACGTGAACCAGTATCTTTTGACCCTCGATTCACACATGTCACTCTACAAGTACAGCACCTTTCAAGACACAGTGACCTATCTTACTACCTAACTCGAAAAGTCTCGTTATATATCTACATGTCTTTCCTCTGTGCGCAATATGCTAAGTTATGGGCGCAATATGACCACTGCAGTCGACGCGCCCTTAAACCCCAACTATGATGATGATACCACAAATTTGGTAGTTATGGAGTGCACGGACTTTGTCTGACCCCTCCTCCAAAATCCACTTTTCATCTAAAAATTTTGAGCTTTCAACCAACTTGAGGAAAAATCTATTTTTTTGGGACCAGGAACGGAAGGCAGCAATGCTCCCAAATGTTAGGGAGTGCTCGGTTCCAGGGGAGCAGGTTTTGTGACGAAGAGAAATCGTTCCGCTGACTGGTTCCTGCCTTCCCTCACTTTTTTGCCGGTGGCGACGGTGGGGACTGGACACCACATTAATTCATACCAATTAACGTCCGGCTAAGTGGCTAACGGCCTGCTTTTCTTTTCAATAGATGAACCATCATAACTGGCGGATACAAGAGCGGGGGGGGGGGCTAGGGGGCTCAAGTCTCCCCCGAAAATGTCCCCCGATTGCCTAATGCCGAGGCATTAGGCAATCCCCGAATAGCCGAAGACTGTTGCGAGGCAATGACGGGTCGAGTCCCCTAGCAGCCCGCCCCGAAATGCTGTGCTGCATCCGCCACTGCCTCATAGTTTTTCGCAAGGGATGACTGATAGAGCTTGCACATTGTGGCGAAAGGTGTCGACGGAATGATTTTCTTTTATATTCTGACCAAACAGTAAGGTGGTGAGTTTCTCAGATACGTGTGTCATAAATATTGCTAAGAATCTTGATATCCGAGTTATAGGGCTGTGATAAGTGGTGACAGTAGTGAATCACGCGGTCGGACACTTAGCGAACCGCGGGTCTTTTACATACCTAAAGCAATGCGAAATTCAAAGCAGTTGGGTGCGGGTGCGTTGTGGTTACCAGATCCTTCATCACCCCCACTGCCTGCGGCGGCGTAGACGGCTGAACAGAGGCCCCTGTTGAGACGGGTGGTGTGACGGTACTGGCGGGAAAAATTGCACCGCCCGGGGACGGGTCAGATCAAATGGAGGCTCATGATCGTACCATCATCTCACTTCCAATCTGGGAATTTTTGGTGGGATACAGAGATGTAGACATCGTAGACAGCATGAAATTCGTCAGAGCGGCGGAGACTTCCTGCCTGACATAAACGTGAAAGCAAATTCTATGTAGATACCATTTGGCCTATTAGGTGCCGGTACTGTCTAGCCAAAAACTTTGGTATTTTCCATCGTGTGACGATGGAAACTACCAAAGCTGGACCCAAAAAGGTCAATATGGTGCCTAGTGATTTCCAGTTGTTTGCTGTTCGCAGCAAGATTGTTTTACTAAGTTGTCGATTTCAGCAAGCTGGAAAAATGAGATGTAACACTGCTCGACTTCTCCTGCTTTTCGACCACAAATGTCAGTTAATCTACATTCTGCGACACCATCAATGACGAAGAAAAACTTGCTGCCATTGACGGAGCCAAAACGAAGTTTAGGTTAGGGTATTAGTGGGTTAGTGGTTATAAAAATGAAACCATAGGCAGATAGATCTAGAGTGGACACTCCGCCCCCTCCCGCTATGGACGCTCGGCGTTCCTTAAAGGGATTTTGGCACATTTATAACGTGATTTTACTGAGATAGCCAAGTTGTAAAGCATGCCGGAAAACCCGGTACTTAATGTATCATTTGTCTTGAAACTCAAAATTTCCGTGGAGAAAAGCTAAAAACCTACCTGAAAAGTACTCCAAATCTACCCCAGCCAGGTGGCCACAGTTGTCAGCTGTTGGTATGACGACAGCGCTGACGTTACGGTTAGTAATCAGTCAATTGTAGCCCTTGAAGCCTTTTGAATATAGTAGTAGTTGCCAGATCGTAACGTCATCCACAGGCAGAGGTTTATATTTTACTCGAGAGGTGCATTTTACAAATCATAATATTGAACTCATTGTACATTTTTCTGAGAAATAATGGATGTGTTCTTGATTTTCGGCTAAAAATACCCATTGGCGGACGCAGGGGGGCATTCCGGCCATGGCCCCTAAAGCGCTGGAAGGGGGCAAACTATCTTTTGGCCCCCCAAACGCCGGAAAATTTTTCGAAAAAGGTGTTTACACTAGGTATGTAGAGCAAAAAATCTTCGCTCCCACCCCACCCCCCCCACCCCCCGGTGAGCGATCATGTACTTTGAGAGGTAGCTTATACTAGGTCTGTCGACCACTGAAAAAATGTGTTTACACTAGGTCTGTAGAGAAAAAAAATCTTCGCTCCCACCCCCCCTCCCCGGAGGAGAGGCATACTTGGGTTTGGCCCCTCCCAAAACTTGGGTCTGCGTCCGCCCCTGAAAATACCCCTCATTACACTAAATTCCGGGATTCGACCAAGGTGATACATTCCCTTTAAAGGGAATGTGGCATCTTTAAAACGTGATTTTAACTGAAATAGCCAAGTTGTAAAGCATGCCGGGAAACCCGGTACGCAATACATCATTTGTATTGGAACTAGAAATTTCCGTAGAGAAAAGCTAAAAACCTACCTGAACTGTACCCAAAATGTACCAAAGGAGCCGGCCGCAGTTGTCAGCTGTAGGCGTGACGACATGCTAACGTCACGGTGAGTAGTCAGCCTATTGAAGACCATTGAATATGGTAGTAGTTGCCAGATCATGACGTCATAATCAGGCAGAGGCTTATTTCTTACCATAGAGGATCATTTTAATATACAAATTTTGAGTTTATCGTAATTTTTTTTCAGAAAAATCTGGATATTTTCATGATTTTCGGCTACAAATGTCCCTATTTACACTAAATTCTGGGATTCGACCAAGTGCCACATTCCCTTTGTGATGGTCACTGCGCCCCCTGAAAAGTCAATGGCGCCCTCCTGAAGAGTTGATGCCCCCCCTTGAAGTTTCGCTTCCCATCCCCCCGGATGTGAGTATCGGCGCCCCAGCGATAGGATTTGGCACCCACATAATACGTTTTGCGGTAAAAAATTGCGCCCCAGGTCCCGGATGGTGGCCCGCTCCCACTCCCCGTCGACAATCCTGGATCCAGCTATGAATGAAACCAAGGTGTTATTTAAATTGAAGCAAAACAAGGAAAGAGGGAAGAAACGAGACATAGGAGAAGGCAAGAGAGTGGGAGGGACGAAAAGATGGAGCACATGCAGTGTAGGAGATTCGTGAATAGCACAAGTGGGAGATGAAGAGCTGTGGTTGCGATGAAGCAGAGGAAGCAGCAGAAGTCCGGCGGGTCCAGTAGGAAGTTCAATCTCAACAGATTTCAGCAAGGTCGCAAACCAACACCAGAATTGTAACTTTTAGTTGGGTCCGTGTGTCAAATATGAGAAAATGCAAAAATCCTAGGTCGAGCTCCGACATTTTTGGGGACGTTCCTTCGTGGCTCTCGAGCTGCGACGTTCGCCCCTTCCCCCTCAACCCCGCTTTCGACACCGATGATTGTGAAACTATGCTCCGGAGGTGTTTTTATTTTGCCTACTCAAGTTTCAGGAACGTTTGCTAAGCAAAAGTGTATCTTAAATGTCTGCACTGTTCACTTGCTTATTCTACTGCCGTACTGAGTGGGAAATTCCGAAGCGTGATGGTGTACAGCTTAGTTCTTGGATACCCTGGAAATGTGTTCTGGGAAGACATTGCCGGGGTGTCCTTGCTTGGCGTCTTGAAGCACGTGAATCGCCTCCAAACGGCAACAACCAGGTGGTTCACGACACCGGCAGCTGATGCCGAGCGCCGAGTGTGGGGGAGGCCGTCCAAGGTCGGTCGTCCGTCTGTTTTCTGGCTGCGCGCTGGCGCGGTGTGGGCGGCAACCGGAGCCTTGAGACTCCTGAGTCTCGGGAGACGCAGCTGAGGTGGCTGCCCCCTGACACGCCACAAACGGGCTCCCCTGACTCCCCGCTGTCCCGTGCTGTCTCGTGGCGCCCTGCTTTTCCCTGACACGTGGCTGTCCCCTGCTGCCTCTTTCACGTCATCGCCACTGGGGCCGCTGTCCTCTGTCTGGCCGCAGCTGGAATGGCTGTCCCCTGACTCACCACAGCTGGGGAATGTTCTTCCCTGACTCACCACAGCTGGGGATGTTCTTCCCTAACTTACCACAGCTGCGAATATTCTTCCTTAAATCACCACAGCTGGTAATGTTGTTCCCTGCCCCGCGACAGCTGGAGTGACTGTTTTCCGCCTCGGCACAGCTGGGGCTGTTGTTCCCTGACTGGCCACAACTGGGAATCTTGTTCCTTGACTGGTTACAGCGGAAGTGGCTGTCCCCTGACTCGCCACAGCTGAGTGGCTGCCGCTGTCACCCGACAGGTTGGTTGCGTCACCGTCGCACGTCGGTGGTTTTTAACCAGTGCGAATCCAGCGTGAATAAATGCATGCATTTTCTTGTGAATTTTCAATATGGGCTCGCATTTTCTTTTATTTCTCGCGTTACTTGTCCGGAAATGCGCGTAAAGGGAACGGTTTTGAAGCATTGACCACGGGACAATAAAACACGCCAGCAGACGTCTATACGTGTAATTACTTTCTGGGGAAAATATTTTGTTTTCAGGAAATGAATGCGAATGATGTAGAAGGTTCATTGATTAGAAATATTGTATTTGTATTTTTACTTGTTACAAGCACTTTCTCACATGCGGTGGCTTTTCAAGCGCCGGCGTAATGGACGTGAAATGGTGAAAACTATGAAAGGAGACGGTAAGGATTAGGATGGATGAGGGTAAAGGAAGGTGGGATACTACCTGGAGGGGTTGCTGCTGCCCAAGGCGCATGCGCTTACTGCCGCCAGGTAGTTTAAGGGTAACGAGGAGCATAAGGATAGGATTGTCGTTCCTCACACGCACACGCACATGAACTGAAAACACTAAAATAAACTGGAAAAGATGAAGATGAGATCGGCGGCGTTCGGCATCGCATTCGTTTTGATTTCGTAGAGGTCACTGTCTGTTTCCAGTTCCGCATTTGATTTTCTTGGACTTCAACTTCGCACTTGTAGTAGCTTAGCGTCCCGGGTTCCTTTCTTAAATATTATCTGTCAATTCCAACTTTTTTCCAAATCATGTGGTCAAAGGGCTCCCATCGCACTTCGCTATGTTTATGTCATCGATTTCCATACTTCGTCTTCGATATTTCTGTTACTTACTCATGGATGTTTGATTACTTGTACAACTAATTACTTGTATTGTACAACTGCATCCATTTTAAAAGGAATGTGGCACCTTCATAACGTGATTTCAACTGAGATAGCCAAGTTGTAAAGCAAGTAGGAAAACCCGGTACTCAATGTATCATTTGTCCTGGAACTCGAGATTTCCGTAGAAAAAAGCTAAAACCTACCTGAAATGTACCCCTTATGTACCCTTAGCAGCAGGCTACAGTTTCATGGCTGTTGGTGTGACGACATGTGCTGACGTCACGGTGAGTATCAGCCAATCGAAGCCCTTGAAGCATATTGAATATGGTAGTGGTTGCCAGATCATGACATCATCCACAGGGAGATATTTATTTATCTCCATAGAGAAGCATTTCAAAAATCAAAATATTGAGCTTATTGTACATTTTTCAGAGAAATCATGGACGCATCTTTGATTTTCGGCTAAAAGTTCCCCTAATTACACTAAAATCCAGGATTCGACCAAGGTGCCACATTCCCTTTAAAAAGAGCTAACGGATTGATCGGCAGAACTTGAACTTTAATTGCATCCGCCCCAAGATGGCCTATCCATATCTTCTTCTTTTGGCTGTCGGAACTTCAGAAAAGAGAAAATGACGAGACTAAAATGTTTATGTACCTATCTTTTGTAATGCATTTTGAAACGTCTCCGTATCATGAATTGTGCTACTTTGTTCCGCTGTGGCATTTCGGATTGTATGGCGGTTCTTATCCCAAGCAGGGCTGCAAATGAAGTTTTCTGTTTTATACCCAGTCTTACGATGACTGGGATGTAGGTTTTTTCCGATGACAATTTTTAGCCTTGACATCTGATTTTGACCTCTTTGAAATGCCTAACATGTAGATTTAAAGACGATGCCAGTCAGATCGTAGAGTTTGTTGTGGATATAATTTAAAACAAAGGAACCTGGCCTAACTAGCGTCGTTATCGTCAACAGCATTCCCACGATATCTCGGGATATTGTCGGTGGTAAGACCCATCGCAAAATATAAGCTTTTTCACTCGGTGCGAAATAAACATCCAATTTGTTTCTAGCTCATTCGAGGGAGGTGTGACTTGAAATCAGCCACGAGTACTTTTTTCCCGGGTGTGCCTAATCCCATCGAAAGTAATCCTCTATGGGAAGAAACGTTTCACCACTTTTGCCAGGCTTCCACGCTGGAGTTGAAGCTTAAATGTTCATTAAAACTGCATCACTAACGGACTCATGTCCCCTAATAGGTGGGTTCGAAGATTACAAACTTAACAGGCATGGATTTAAACGCACACACGAACATCTAGGATGGCATCTTTAATGTCCAAAATACACCAATGACTGTTAGTTTGTTAAGGGCTTTTTATGGCGTCCTGTGCATGGCACCTTTGCGTGCTTCTAAAGTGTGGGATAATTTTTCAGGTGAGGGTGGGTTTAATGTCTCAAAGCAATGGGGAGGTTATTTCAAATAATAAGTCGCGAGGTGTTGCAACACTTACGAGGGAATGGCCACCATAACAATGACTGAAACGAACTTTACACTGATAAAGTAAGGCGAGTAGTTGTCAACTCCACTTCCATTAGGGACCGATTCAGAGCTACGATTTCAAGTCCTTTATATACGAGTGTTTCAAAACGTGATCATTCAATGCGCCAGAAGTTTTATTGAGAGATGTATAGTTTGCCGTGGCCAAAAACGTGTTTGCAGACCTCGCTATCCGGTACGGAAACCCCCAAAGGGATCGTATCGACACGGCTTAGGGAGTGGGCGAAAAGTCGCAGGCTGCGGGTCACCCTAGCCGCACGAGGACTTTGTGTTGCACTAGATCGACGCGGCCGCACCAGCCCAAACTACGCTAGCATGCTCCAAAACAGATCCAGCGTTTGCGTTGCAAGTTAATAGCAATTGCTTTAGTATTGTATTTGTGCGATGGCAGGCCGGTTTGAAAAGATGAAGTTAAAAACTCCAAAGCTTTGTTAGCGTGGCGTATTATACTGGAAAGGTGATGCTGGGACATTTAATCGGTAGATTCCTAAATCGAAGGAGGACGCAGTGGCGCCAGGGGGGGGGGGTGTACTCTACGCCGCTGCCTCAGGTTCAAATCCAGGGCTGGTATTATGCAAACGGTATTTCAGATCCCCCAAAATACCTGCCGTTAGGTTGAGAGTGGGTGACACCATATGACCTCAGCAGTCGGCGCGTCGCGGAGCCCCAAGGTACACGATTCCTGAACCGCCCGTCCCGTCTGCAAACACTACGCTGGTGCTTCTGGTCCAGTGCGTTGTCTGGAGTGGTACCCACCTCAGGGTTACAGTCATGCTCATAAACATTGCAACGGAGGACTTGTATTTCTATCGTTTCCAGTTTCTCTGCGTTTCCAGTGCACCTGTCCGTCAGCTGTGCTGGGAAACTCTTGGTGGTGGTGTTTGCAGGAGTGCTAGGGCGGATCGTTTTCACCCGCGTGCTGCTTACTCACTCAATGGCTTCTGCTCTACGCAGTGCGAAGTGTCATTGCGGCAGTGTGTGCTGGATAGGTCAGCAACAGCCCCCAGGTCAACTGACTCGCCATTTCGCTTCAGCGCCGCTCCAGAGGGCGGCTGCGCGGTGTGCGCTGGCCCTCATGACTGCGCGTCGGAACCAAGGATCAGTCCCATCTGACAGACCCGTGTTGCGTCACGATGTGGACTAGGTCAGCACTGGAGCCGCGCGCTGCCTTAACGGCTGCACTAGTTGGGGTCACCAGGTGACCTTGGTGTTTGGCTCGGCGATTTTGCTAGTTGGACTGGTCGCCCCCTGCACGGCCGGTGCCTACGGCCTCTCGTCTTGCGAACGGGGTAGCACCAGCGTTAAAGGGAATTTGGTATCTTCATGGGATTTCAACTGAGCCTTGAGAAGAGATGCATGTTACGGAATTACGTTACACCACACTTAGCTTTAGGTTAAAACTGTGCTGCGAAATACTGCTACCTTAGCTTTCATAGACTACATTATTACGGAATTTTGGTATTACGGCACTGCTACAATGCAAAATCATCCTGCTACGGTCTTCAAGGCCTTACTATGAATTTTAAGCTTAAACGCTGCAAAGTTGAAAATCCATTAAAAGCTCCGCTGAGTAATTTGCGATGTTTTACTCCTCATTCTGCTCAGTGGTAATTCTTGATTTCACGGGACCTCCGGAAGAATGGCCTTTACAGATTTGCAGTTTTTTTAACTTCGGCTCGATTCATGGGTGAGCCGTGTTGGGGATTGTCGTTTTTTTTGCCTGTGAGAGGTCGGAACATCCGTGGCATCCTGGATTTACGAGTGCTTGAGTTAGTTTTTGAAGGTGACCCGGGTTGAAGCGTCATATTTGCGGGCGTCTTTGATTGCTAGCCGCTCTTCCATTGTCAACCTCAGACCCTGATTCGACTGTTGAGCCGCACCATCCAAAGAGCTACGACCGGTGGGTAGAATTAGTTATGTTGCTTCTTGATACTTGACATATCTGCCGCAAAAGGATGGCCAATTTTTTCAGGGAGCACCTCTCCTGCGCCCCCCCTCCCCACCCCCCACCGCCCAGGTGGTCTAGGTGGTGGGTATGCTGTCCTCCGCGTAAACCTTGCATCGTAATAGCGAAATTCTAGATCCATCACTGAGGTTAAGACGATAATTGAGGTTAAGACAAATTAATAAATTTTCCCGTGCCTAGCTGGAAATGCTGGCGCTCTCCCAGTTCGTTATCGTCGCAGTAGGCTCCTTTCCTCTCTCGATCAGCAGATAATCGCTTCAACGCTCGTGACTTGGACGAGCTTCGCAAGTGTTTCGCCTGTGCGGGAACGCAGACTTGAATGAAATGAAGAACATAGGGCCAATAAGGAAATTTATGGCTGAGAAATTCTGAAAATGACACTTGAAATAAATGTTCATGTAGGTATATACATTTCGATGCTACTATGTTCGTCGAAAAATTTTCGCTTAATTGATCGCGAGGCACGTGAACGCGCCTCCACCAATCAGCGGCCGGCATCCAACAGTAGCTGCATGCCCGCGAGGCACAGAGGTGACAGGGGTCACAGTCGCACGACACCGGCGCGGAGTTCGAACGGCGGCGGTGGGGAGGGGTAGCGTGGCGAATAATGTTTCCCATGTGCATGGTTGTATATATATATATATATATATATATATATATATATATATATATATATATATATATATATATATATATATATATATATATATATATATATATATATATATGAAGGTTGGTGTTGGTTGGTCGTTGCATGCTGTTGGGCGGTGGGGGAATAGGTGAAGGGGACATTCATTGATGCGGAAACTATAGTTCGACATGCCCGTGAGGTGTTTAGTCAGGAGAATAATTTTGAGTTCATAGAAAAAGTGGCAAAAACTTTCGGGGTCCGAATGGTTTTGGAAACTTTCTAGCATTAAATATCTTCCTGGCAGTGATGCAGCACGCCTATTTTTATAGCAGATTGCGTACCCCGCATACAGTTTTTCTGTCCCAAACCTGACAAACGCTGTGCGGAAGTCAGCGAGCGTCTTCTGTCCGGCGGTGTCAACGGGTGTCACTTATAAATTAGTTGTCGGTTTGATATATTTCACTGTGCACTTAGTTCAGAAATGCCCTGAGCGGAAAAATGCATTGTCCGGGCTGTAATTCGGAAATATTGATACACAGTCAAGTGCACCAAGTGTGAATACCAATACCCAAATACCAAAGTTGGGCGCATTTCACTCCATTCACCTATCAAATAGCTGAAGTGGCATTATGATGCAAAATACATATCTTCTGTCCAAGAAAAGAAGTCTGCTGGTTATGCAACACTTTTACGGAGGAACGAAGCTTCGTCTGCCTGCTTCTCAGCTCCACCGCCAGCGGCCTAACGGCTGATGGCGGCCGCTCGGCGTGGGCGCGGACCCAGGCAGGGACGGATTCCTCTCTAAACACGCTATTTCCACCGAAATGGTGAGTTCAGAGACAAAGGATATATCAATCCGAGGGCTTTTTGGCATGCTCTTCCACATGACTATCTCAGTTCAAACCACCTAGTGAAGGTGCTACACTCTAATGAGAGGAGCGACCTTGTATGATCGTGATGATGGTCAATGCGACTATGGCGAATATCGTGTAATAACAATATATGACTGTTTTTTTCCTTTCAGGAAGGATCTTCCAGAGGAAGTGTATTTTCTTCAAGTCATATTGATATCGAAATAGTTCATTGATGGTACAGCTCCGAGAGATAAAGGCTATGTAGCAGGGAGCTCTAAGTAAAAGGTGCAGTATGCCAAAGAGGTTATTTTTACTGCAGAACACCGCATGGCTCCGAAACCTTGTCACTCAATTGACATTGTAGTGCGGCGAGTTGTACGGGCGTTAGGGTGACAGTCGCACGTGTTTGTGTTTGAATGGTTATTCGGGTGTTTCCCACTCGAGACATTAAACAATAACTGCATCGTTCATAAAACGGCGAACATTTTGTGCCATAAACCAAATATTTTTCAAACAATTGAATTATTTTTTCTCGTAAATTCCGGCGAAATGACAAAAGCGCCGCGCACTGGCCGCGGTTCGGCCAGTGTCTGGGTATTGACGACAGGCCTGGACAAGTTGTAAAGGATGTTGGCAGCTCAATGCCTTCGTGACGCAGCTTCTGATAAAACTGGGTGACGCCCATCACCGTCATCCATCTCGGAAAGGGAACCCGAGTGGGGCTCGCCGGTTTGAGCGGACTCCGTGATTTAGTGGCGGTGCCTGCCGGCCTTTTGCGGCAGGGCAGACCCTGTTGGGTGGTGGGCGCCGCCGCTGCTGGTGTCTTCTTCTGTGTCCAGGCACAGCCAACCCCGCCGTAAATCCCCCCCGCATCTGTCTCGGCCGGCCCCCATGTCTGCCTGCCAAGAATGGTGTCCGCCTGCCAGGAATGGTGTCCGTCCGTCAGGAATGGTGTCCGTCCGTCAGCAGTAGTTTCCGTGAGGAATTTTGTCTGTCCTTCAGCAGTGGTTTCCGTCAGGAATTTTGTCCGTCCTTCAGCAGTGGTGTCTGTCAGGAATGGTGCCCGTCCTTCAGCAGCGGTGTCCGCCCGTCAGCAGTTTTGTTCCGTCAGGAATGGTGTCCGTCCTTAAGGAGTGGTGTCCGCCAGGAGTTTTTTTGCTTATTTATCCGACATCTTTGAATCGAGAATGAAATGTATAATATTGATGCCATTTTTTGAAGTCACGGATGCGTTTCACTTTAGCAACTAGCTCAGCGTTAGGAATAGACATATTCTCGCGTGGCTCGAAGATTTGCAATGCGTGTGAGATTCTAACAAAACGCGTCCGTGATTTTTAAATAGTTAAACGAAATCACTATGATTATATTTTACCCTCAATTCCTCATCATGATTTTAATCTTTGGGCCCTCTACATTTAATCGACGATATTTTCGGTTAAGTGTCGATAAGGACCACTCTCAAGTTGACTTACAGGGAATTCGAACGTACTGTCGCAACACTAAACAGCAACACTTATCGATGATGAAAACATACACGATTTAGGCCCACTGCCAAACACAGAAAAAGTTCGTAACACAGTTGAGACCTTAAACCTTAGGAAGAGCAAAGTAATTAAAATGCTCAGAAAGGATGAGGATGACAGTTTCGATTTGGCCCCTCGTCAGAAGACGGGGGAAGGGGGAATTCTGCCGACTAGGGTCGCGGCTGTTGTCACATGCTGTGCCCAATAACTGCCTTTCGGACGAATTCGTCAGTTAGAAATTGGTACCCTGCTGGGCTCCACTGACTGTCGGCCCCCTCTCTAACTGTCCGGTGTGGGCCCTCTGTGACTGTCCGGTGTTGTCTGTCGACTGTGAGCCCCTCTCTA
>JAOTON010002252.1:200000-250000 GCA_034440635.1 Lepas anatifera | reverse complement strand
TAGTATGGAAAAAACATTAGATTACCAGCCTTGACCTGTGTCCACAGCTTCTCCTGCAATCCATTTGGACCACTGACCACCAGGGCCAAACTGACTTTCTGGGTAGATCTTTTTCACAGCAAGACCCTTGTGTTGCTGCTTGGTGTGCCAGTAAATGTTTTGATCAGTACTGGACTATGAGCATCCTTTGTAACCACATTTACACCGCCATCGAATCCTTTTTCGCGCTTGCAACGGTTTCTCATTTTCCCTTCCCTGACCACCACCAATTTGACTGCAATCTCACTCAGCCAGCACCCGGACATTCTGAACTGAGGATACGTCATCACCCACTGACCCACTACAGCAAAAAATAAGCTGCAAACAAGGACAGCAAAAACTTTAAAATAATACCACCTAACTACCTAATAATAATAATTTCCATCTTCAAGCCTATGTATGTAAAAGGCCTTGGTACACAACAATCTCGATTTTCGTTGCTTAATATAAGATTGGTCCATTAGAGAAAAGCTGTCGCCAGTCTGACGTCACAGTGCATAGCACTGGGAATACATTCGTGGTGAAGGAAAAAATTGGGGCATTATACTCAAGTGAGGTCCAATTATGGAATGAAGATGAACTTGAGGTTCCGATAAAATCATTGAGTCCCCTTTAGTCATGCTGCAGCGGAAGCAGACCTTAGAAATAAGCGAGCTTTAACATGCGATCCCAGGGTAGAGGGAAGTTCAATCGCCAGCGTGACGTCACAATGAAGGCGTCTTCTGATTCGTGGTGGGGGCTGGCACGGTTCTACAGTTCCACCGATCCGTTTGTGTTTTGGGTATCTTGCCACCGATAAGGGCAGTATTTAGGAATGTCATCCGATGAGTAAATGCTCCAATCACAGAAGATCTACTTATTCTAGTATCATCTACTGCTCCGCGGGAAGTGAGGCCAAGTGAGACCATCCATCAGCGCTGACGAACTTTTTTAGAGCCCATTGCGTTAACATGGGATGGTCTCAGTCCAGCACTGATGAAGGTCGGATGGCTTCAGAGTCGCCGCAGATGGTATCAGTGATGTCATCGCTAGTATTTTTCGAATAGCCCAATGATAGGCCTTATTTTGATACCGGCGACTTTTTGGGAGACTAGACGAATATTCACAGGAATGAAGAACAGCTACCAGCCAGCGCAAGAATGTACCAGAGTTAGGCACTTGGGGTGCACACTGCAAAGTACCAAAAAAGGAATACCGTTACCAAATATGTTGAAACCACACTTTTACTCGGGGAGTTGTATTTGTAGGTAACTATCGTCAATCGTGGTACTGTTTCCTCAATTTTCTATCTGGTTCAATTAAGAAATTGGTCTCAGAAGTCCGTAGAAATTGGCTTTCGGTGGTCGCTGATGGCATCAGCAGATCAGTGTTTTTTTAGACCCCTGGTCTGTTCTCCCAACCATCCGATTTTCGTCGACTTTCTTCACGGTTTTGGTCCTGGTGTCCAGTGTCCACCTCTAGCCACTCGTCTATACCCGCCACTGATAATACGCACCGTGTCAGTCCCCGCCGGGCCGGCCGCCACTATCCACCAGGTATCCAACTGCACCGGCAGAAACCCTTCCGGTCCATCGTGTGTGGGCACAGGCACCTCCGATAGGTTATCAGCGCTAAGTGACCCCAGAAGTCAATGAATTCGTAGACTGAATTGACGAGGGTAATGAGCATGCATGAGAATGACGGGTGTCGACTTTTGTGTGTAGGCTTATCACAGTTGTGCGCGAAATAGCAATTAGTCGAGGCACCCTTAAACCACAAACAACACAGTTGCCATAGGCGAATCCAGGGGAGGGAGTTCGTGCCCTTTCCCTCCTCCGTCGAGCTTCGGTACCCCTGAAATGGACTGGGTGCCCCCTCCCCCCACAAGCGTCATTGGCGCCCCCTGGGGGCCCCTGTAGCGGGTTTCCCCGGCTATCGGAAATCCTAGAGCCGCCTATTGGACGGCTCATGTCCTTCATGCGTCCCACAGACGAGTATACAGGCGCAGCCCGCCAGGCCGAGATGCCGCCAATGACCGTCCTGCTTTGAACAAGTTGTATGCGCCCGCAGCGGCGCGTGTATGCGTCGACACACGAATCTGTAGCTCTGCCTGATGAATGGGGTTGATAGCGGCAGTGCGCGCGGTCCCGCACGCTGCCGCTGTGGTCACAGCTTTCCTCGCTGGAATCCGCGCCGGACACAAACAGAGAGGCGGACCCAGGGTTTCCCATCGAGGAGGAATTCGGACAGGAGGAATGTCACGTGCCACATGTGGCACATCAGTGATGCCGAATCGTAGCGCGGCAGTGTCTCCACACTCATCCTAGGAGGGGATGAGTGTGTTTGTGTTTGTGTGTGTGTTTCGTTCAGGCGACGCCGCCAGCGCGCTGTGGGGGGGGCGATTACTCGATCCGGGGAGGGTGTGCCTCCCTTTTGCCTGGTGGATCCGCCCATGAAGGACTGGGCCGGTGTGTTTGGTGTTCATTGTCGCTGCATATGATGGATGCGCCAGTTGAACCGACGGACGGCTTCCCTGTGGTCAGCTTTTGGTCAGGGCGGCAGCCGACTCCGCCTTGGATGGTGGATGTCTAGGACTCGCAAAACAACTGCTTCGACATTGTTGTCGTCATTTTCGTAGCTCCAGCAGAGATATTTTGATATTTCACCAGAGCTTATTGTATGTGAATAATGCATTGCTGCATGAGGGACTCGCACACTGCCTGACTAGCTGGCCGCCGTGTGTTGTGGCGCGTTCCGGGTGTCAACGGCACCCCGCCTTGGCCCCGCCCCCGGACGCCCTCCTGCCTCCCGCCTTGACCCTACCTCCGGGGCATTCTCGTGCTCCCTCCTTTTACTCCGCCTCCGGAGCATTCTCGTGCTCTCTCCTTTTACCCCGCCTCCGGGGCATTCTCGTGCTCCCTCCCTTTGCCCTGCCTCCAGGGCATTCTCGTGCTCCCTCTCTTTGCCCCGTCTCCGGGGCATTCTCGTGCTCCCCACCTAGATTGGAAGACCCAGAATGCCTCCGGAGCATTCTGGGTCTTCCAATCTAGGTCCTCCCTCTGGAAGTATTCTCTTTCTCTCCTCTTTTTGCATAGAATAATCTCAATTTAACTGAAATTGGATTTTTGTATCTAGAAATGGGGATGCGTCTCCATACCCCTTGCTTTCGACGCCCACGGCGACGGTGCAGTGCAGAGATAAGGGCCGCAGAGCTACTGCGTGTCCAGTTTCAGAGCTCGTTCGCCCTACAACACTCGGGCCGCTAGAAAAAACATCGCTGTCTTGGGGGCCTGGCAGAAATCACCAGAAAAACGCCAGCAGGGTTGAACGAACGCCGGTATAAGATACGCTGCCATTAGTTAATTACTTAGTAGATGTTTTTAGGCGACAAAGCGGTGCAACCGGTTGCAGACTAGGGCATGGTGACAGAAAAGGGGTCCCGACTTTGGATAATTATCAGGTAAAAGCTATGGGACCGAATGGAGTGAATCTTGGGTTGTAAACAGTATGTTTAGTTTGAAACATGGAATGAAATTAAAGCGTAATCTCTTGGGGTGTAACGATGAACAAGTTTCTTTCCCGCACCGAGCTTTTCGGATTCGGCAGCGGTAACACCCTCAATTTCCGTACAATGCACTTACTACGGCGTTTGGGTGACCTGAACGTGTGTCATCGTCTGCATTTAGGCTCTCTTCGGTTGTATGTTTCTTGGGATTTCCCTACCAAATCCGAACTCTGTTTTAAGAGGGTTTTCTAATTCTTCAATGTGATCATGAAGTGTCCTGAACCTCGGTGAATGTGTATGTCTTGTGGGAACGTTTCTGTTGGTATATTCTTCGCTGGATCTCCTATTGAGTCCCAGTTATATTCGCACGCGTTACATTTGCCATGTCGTGCGTCACCCTGTCTTTACGGTGACAAGAGAAGGGTTAAGTTACCTTAAACGGTGAGAAATTTCGGCCACCGACGTTCTCAGCTTACCCGACTATCTCGTATGAGTCACTAGCTCGGTTGACTCGGTCTTGTCTTGGTGTCTAGGCTGACTCGTTGGTATCGATTGTCTGGGCTGACTCGGCTGTCTGAGCTGAATGACTGCCTTGTCTGAGCTGACTGACTCGGTTGTCTGAGCTGACTGACTCGGCTATCTGAGCTGACTGACTCGACTATCTGAGCTGACTGACTCGGTTGTCTGAGCTGACTCGGCTATCTGAGCTGACTGACTCGGTTGTCTGAGCTGACTCGGCTATCTGAGCTGACTGACTCGGTTGTCTGAGCTGACTCGGCTATCTGAGCTGACTGACTCGGTTGTCTGAGCTGACTCGGCTGTCTGAGCTGACTGACTCGGTTGTCTGAGCTGACTCGGCTATCTGAGCTGACTGACTCGGTTGTCTGAGCTGACTCGGCTGTCTGAGCTGACTGACTCGGTTGTCTGAGCTGACTCGGCTATCTGAGCTGACTCGGCTATCTGAGCTGACTCGGCTATCTGAGCTGACTGACTCGACTATCTGAGCTGACTGACTCGGTTGTCTGAGCTGACTCGGCTATCTGAGCTGACTGACTCGGTTGTCTGAGCTGACTCGGCTGTCTGAGCTGGCTGACTCGGCTGAGCGGAGCAGCGTTTCCATGTTGAACAGTGGCCAGTTTCTGCCAATAAGCGCCTGCACAACTGAGCTCGGTTTTTTCTCAATCTTCCTGTGAAGTCCTTTTGGTGTTTGGGGCTGGATGAGGCTTCGACCACCCGTTCATTTTGTGCCCAAATGTGATTAAAGCAGTGCGAAAGTCAGTAGTAGTCACTTCAAATATGGATGGGATAAAACGCTATGTGGATGGGACGCCAACTACGATAAGACTACGTCCACTTGGCCCCCCAGGTCCTGCTGTCAAACGTTTCTGAGGCGCATTAAAGGGAATGTGGCACCTTGATCGACTCCTGGAATTTCGTGAAACTAGGCGTACTTTCAGCGAAAAATAATGAAACCACTCATGATTTCTCTGAAAAATGTACAATAAGCTTAATATTTTGTTTTTAAAAATACTCCTCTAGAAAAAGAAATAAATATCAGCCTGTGGATGATGTCACGATCTGGCAACCACTACCATACTTGAAACGCTCCAAGGGCTTTGATTGGCTGATGCTCATCGTGACGTCAGCATATGTCGTCACACCAGCAGCTCACAACAATGGCCACCCGGCGACGGGCTGATGGGGGGGCTGGTGTCAGGTAGGTTTTAGTTTTTTTCGACGGAAATATCGAGTTTCAAGACAAATGAAATATGGAGCACCGGGTTTTCCGACTTGCTTTACAACTTGGCCATCTCAGTTAAAATCACGTTGTGAAGGTGCCACATTCCGTTTAACTGTCGCCCCACCGGGCCATCGATGGCCCCCTAAGGTTTTTCGAGATAGCAGAAAAACGACGAAGCGCAGGACCGCGATTGAGGGCTCTATCTTTCATCCCATCATTTTCACACCATCGATGAAATTTTTTACCCTGGGTCACCCAAGGTCAGGTCACCAGGCGAGGTCAACCAAGGTCACCTCACTTCAACTTTGGAGCTCTATAAGAGCTACGTTTCTCAGGCGATCGATTTGAAACTTCCTACAGTTCATGGCCCCGCCAGTGTCTACAAGGTGTGTATCCGGAATTTTTCGATTTCGTGACCTAAGGCTAGGTCACGAGGTGACCTCTCCCATTGAAAAAGCATGGAAAAAGCTGTCTTATGATCTAAAAGCCATAAAAACGATTTCAAATGCTCGGCTTGCTTAGAAAAGCGTATTTGGACACCCTTTTACGGATCCCAGGGGTCATATTTTCCCTTTGACCTCTCCAAGGTCATCCAAGGTCACCAGGGGTAAAAACAGTATTGTGGCAATAACTTTTGACCTAATTGAGCTAGAGCGTTGAAGCAAACACCATCGTGTATGTCTCATCACTAGCTTTCATTTGATATACGGCAAGGTCACTTTCTGACCTTTGATGACCTCAGGTCATATGAGGTTACGAGGTGACCTCTGGAGGTCAAACAACTGCCGGTAGGTCATTACGTTCCGCATAGCGGAGAATGGTCTGGAATTTTCCTATCCACTGTAGTTTACCAGATTTCAATAGCTTTAATGGCATAAGAGTTATGCTCAGTTTTCTTAAGCATTGCATATTTGAGTGAAAATAGCCTATTGTGACCTAACTTGACCTCTGGAGGTCAAACCATTGACTTGAGCGCTTAAACATGTGAAGTAATTTCTTATTGAATTCACGCGAGCTTTCTAATGCACTTTGCAGATTTGCGCTAACCCACATATTTTCGGAGTTAGAGAGGGGCCATCGATGGCCCCCAGTGGGGCGAAGGTGGCGCCGGACCCCGGTGGGGCGCGGGTTAAGTTGTAGGTGTATCATAATCTTGTGGTTGCCTTTGATTGGTTATTTGGACTCTAAGGCGTGCCAAGCTTCGTGACCACATAGCGCCGTGGTTGCCTTTCGGGGATCGGGTGGTATGCTGAAATGTTTTTTTCTTCCTGGTGTGACGTGTTTGCAAGGGTGTTGCCGCGGAATTTTGACGGTGGGACGGAGCCTGGATTGGACGATGACCGGGAGAGGATGCGAATTTTAATCATATAGGCTGTCTTTGAAAATGCTAACGACGGTGTACTCCAACGCCACACATTTACACACAGGTGAATGTGTTGTCTTGATAATAGGCATTAAATGCAACAAACTGGGTCGGCTTCCAAAATTTATGGAAGATGTCCCCCTGCTTCGCGATTTGAGGGGGATGCACTCCCCACCCCACCCTCGCTTTTGATGCCCATGCTTGTTTGCAGGGGCGCAGCCAGAGCTTTCGTATGGGGGGGCACACCAACTTTGAGGGGCACCCCGGGAAAAAAGGGCACTTTTTAACGTAACCCAAAAAACTTACTATATCTTTGTTTATATCATTTTTTGGGCATCTTTGGTTCAATAGAAATGCAAAGAAATCATTGACGGAGAAGGAAAATTCGATTAAAACCGAAAAAAGGAACAAAATATCACCAAAATGTCATGGAAGTAGCCAAAACACTACTTTTTGGGATAGATTTAAGGACAGCCAACTAATGCAAATATTTAACATCAGCGGAGCATGTGATATCTGTTAAAATGTGCAGGTTAAGGCATATTGGAGTCGAAAATTTTTTTTATGCCCACTGGTTTTGTCGTGACGAGTGAGCCCTGGCTGAACACGGATTAAGTTCCTTGCCTCCCACAATCGCCGTGGGACGAGGAATGGCATAGTGTCTTTGGAAGAACACATTTTTGCTGCCGGAAAAATTTGGGAGATACCTTTTGAACTCGTTTATTAGGTTCCATATTCTCAAGGATCGGTCCCAGTTAAGAGTAAATAAAAGGTGAACAGGCCGGTGGTTTAGATGGGGATGGTGTGACAGGGCTGAAAATTGTAACAACTAGTTCTTCATTTAAATTAATTAGTAGAAATCCTGGTTTAGGGGACTGTGCTCTGAGCTCAGGGGCACATGCCTTTTTATCATCCCTTCCCAGAATCCACCAGTATAATAAGCAATTTATATAACCTGGGGTGCCTAGGTATCACAAGCCGTTTTAGAGATTCCTCATTCCTCGTTAGCTCCGTTTTACAAGGGGAGTTTCCATTGTGTTCTTATTCCCCATCTATTCAAGACCAGCTCTGGGGCCCCCAAATGTGGATCAGAGGCCCCCAGAGCAGCTTCCCCCATCCCCCAATTGTGCCTCCAGGGACTAAACTAGCTCAGTGAACCCGCCCCGAAATGATGGGAGTTGGCCTTGTGTTATTATTATCTGTCTATTCAAGACGACCTCAGGGGCCCCTGATGTAGATCAGGCCACAGAGCAGCTCATTCTTCACCCAGGGACTAGACTAGCTCATTGGTCCCAGAGATGTGGTCATCAGACTAGCTCAATGGGCCACAGATAGGCTCATAGGGCCTTAAACCAGTTCAAGAAGCCCCAGAACAGTTTAAGGCGCCAGATCATCTCAGGGGACCTCAAGCCAACTTAGGGGATCTCACAAGCTCAGCGCCCAGACCAGCTCAGGGTACACTCAGAACCTAGACCCACTCTTGGGCCCCAGATCAGCTCTTGGGGCCCCAGATCAGTTCAGGGGCCTCAAGTCAGGTCAGGGGCAGGATCAAGTCAGGGCCACTAAATCAGCTCAGGAATCCCTCACCAGCTCGGGGCCCAAGCAGTTCAAAAGCCCCAGAGCTGCTCAGGGAACACCAGATCGGCCCATAGGGCACCAGATCAGCCTCGGGGACAAATAATCAGATCAGTGGTCCCCGACCAGCTCGGGGCCCAGATCAGCTCGGGAATACCAGATCAAGTCAGGAGGCACTTAATCAGCTGAGAAGCCCCATACCATCTCAGGGGCCCTCACCAACCCCTGTGGGCCCAGCTCAGCCCAGGGCCTGGGAGCTGCTCAGGAAATCACGTAATCACACCAGGAGGTCCAGGTCAGCTTAAAGGGCACCATACTAGCAATGTAGCACCAGACTAGCTCAGAGGGAATCAGATGGGCTCAGGAGACACACTGATGACTCAGCAGGCACCAGATCGACTCAGGGGGCATTAGTTAAGTTCAGGGGGCAGTATATCTGCTCAGGGTGCACCAGATCGAATCAGCTCAGGGGGCAAGTTCAAGTCAGGGCTACTAAATCAGCTCAGGGATCCCTCACCAGCTCGTGGCCCAATCAGTTCAAAAGCCCCAGAGCTGCTCAGGGGACACCAGATGCCCATAGGGCACCAGAGTAGCTTAGGGTACAAACAATCAGATCAGTGGTCCACGACCAGCTCGGGAATACCAGATCAAGTCAGGAGGTACTTAATCAGCTCAGGAGCCCCATACAATCTCAAGCCTCATCAGCCTCTGTGGGCCCAGCTCAGCCCAGGGCTTTAGAGCTGCTCATGAAATCACGTAAGGAGGCCCAGGTCAGCTTAGCTCAGGCACCAGATTAGCTCAGAGGGCAGCAGATGGACTCAGGAGGTACCAGATCGACTCAGGGGCATTATTGCATCTCAGGTGGCACCAGATCGATCCGCTCGGGGGCTCAGATCAGCTTCCAGCCCCCGGACTATGGCAGGAGCCTAAATCAGCTCAGGGAGCAACATAACAGCTCAGGGGACACAAGGTGGGCTCAGGGCCCACCAAACCAGCTCAGGGGGGAGCCAGACCATCTAAGGAGACATCAATAATCAGCTGAGGGGGCACCTAATCAGCTGAAGAGGCACCATATTGACTTAGGAGACAGAATCAACTTGGGGAGGCATGAGATCAGTTCGGGGGCCCGAATCAGCTCAAGGGGCACTATATCAGCTATTAGGGCACCAAACAAGCTCGGAAGCATTACACTAACTCAGAGAGCATTATATAGGTTCAGGAGGCACAATTATTTGCTCAGTGGGGCACTCGATTGACTCAGGGGCACCAGATCAGCTTAGAGGGCAAGTAATCAACTCAAGGGGCCCAGACCAGCTGAGAGGCCACGAGATGAGCTCAAGGAGCACCACATCGGCTTTACCCGTACGATTATTGGCGACAATGAGGCATTAGGTGGACACATACTAGGTGCCCATACTCTTCCCGGGTGCTTGGAAAGGCGGTAGAATACCCTAGCTGACCGAGAAAGGTATCAAGTTGTCCAACAATAGTTTCAATCGCTACATGCGGTCCAGTTACATCTAGGCTCAACGGCTAGGGCACTAAATTTCGAGCGGCACGGCCCAAATTGGGTACACCACCTGGCAATCAAAAGGGCACCCCTGCAGTGATGGGGGCACGTGCCCCTGTGCCTTCCTGGCTGCACCCCTGGACAGTAGATCAACTCCGGGAGGCATTAAATAAGCTCAGAGGGCCCGGATCAGCTCAAGGGGCACTAAAACAGCTAAAAGGACTCCAGGCAAGCTCGGAGGCATCAAACTAACTCAGAGAGTATTTTATAGGCTCAGAAGGCACACTTATTTTCTTAGGAGGGCACCAGATTGACTACGAGGGCACCAGATCAGCTCAGAGGGCACATGATCAGCTCCAAGGGGCACCAGATGAGCTCCGCCCGTACGATTATTGGCAACGAAGAGGCATTATCTGGAAACGGATTGCGTGCCTATGCTCTTCCCGGGTGCTTGGAAAGGCGACAGAATGCCCTAGCTGACCAAAAAGGCACTTAGTTGTCAAACAATAGTTGAAATCGCTAAATGCAGTCTAGTTACATCTAGGTTCAACGGCCCAGGGCACTAAATTTCGAGCGGCACGGCCCAAAGAGGGTACACCACCTGGCAATCAAAGGGCACCCGGCACCGATGGGTGCACGTGCCCCTTGTGCCCCCCTGGACAGTAGATAAACTCCGGGAGGCATTAAATAAGTTCAGGGGGCCCGGATCTGCTCAAGGGGTACTAAAACAGCTAATAGGGCAGCAGGCAAGCTCGGAGGCATCAGACTAACTTAGAGAGCATTATATAGGTTCAGAAGGCACAATTATTTATTCAGGGGAGGGGGGCACCAGATTGACTACGAGGGCATCAGATCAGCTTAGAAGGCACATGATCACCTCCAGGGGGCACCAGATGAGCTCCACCCGTACGATTATTGGCGACGATTGGGCATTATCTGGAAACGGATTACGTGCCTATACTATTCCCGGGTGCTTGGAAAGGCGACATAATGCCCTAACTGACCAAAAAGGCACTTAATTGTCAAACAATAGCTTAAATCACTAAATGCAGTCTAGTTCCATCTAGGCTCAACGACGTAGGGTACTAAATTTCGAGCGGCACGGCCCAAGGAGGGCACACCACCTGGCAATCAAAAGGGCACCCCGGCACCGATGGGGGGGCACGTGCCCCCTGTGCCCCCCCTCGGCTGCGCCCCTGCTTGTTTGTAAAATAACTGGAAAAATGTAATGTCATGAGGCGTCAGTTACAAATCATGGCTCTAATCCAGCTCTAATTTGTCGCGTTCTCCTGATAATTTGGACCGGAAGGTCAAACTCCCCACTGGACCAGGTATTCTGTCCTCACAGCCCCCTCGAGGTATGTACCACTGTTGTGCCAGCGCGTTGGCTGGAAACTCGCGCGTGCGGTGCAGCTGGGTAGACTGCTGTGCCAGCATTGGCTCCCGGCGATGCTCCCCACAATCTGGCGATCTCTTCACTGGCAAGCTTTGCAATGGAGCGCAGCCTGAAGGACGGATCGAGCCGCCGTAGAGGTTGCATCCTTCAGATGGCGTGAACGAACGGCAGTTAGAAACAGATGGTCTGATCATCAGCACATTGCGCCGCAGATGTCGACGTTAAGTTCTGCCGACGTGCGCTATCACAAAGGCGCGCACTACTCGCCTCTATCTGTTTAAAAAGTGCGTCGTTGGGTAAGGGGCTCAGTGTGCAGCTGGGTAGACAAAAGGTGTGACACCTTTTCCGATGTTTGCTGACACCTTTTGTGAGTGTTCACTGTTCATGCTATGGTAAGCGATAGTATCTCGCCGGTTTTCTGTCGCGCTTGCTGCCACGCTGGCTCAACAATGACGCGCGAGCCGTACTGGGTGCAAAAGAGCGTGTCTGCTTCCGTAAGAGTGACTGCCAGGAGTCAGAGCTCTAGAGGCCTATGCGCAGACGATATTATCGTTAGAAAGTGCAGGAATTATGTGCTCAGCCGGGTGGCCGCTCCAACTCTTAAGCAAAGCGTTTTGGGCATTTCTCAAATCGCCGAGGCCACGTAGGGGCCCCATTCTATGCTTAGCCCGCGCCCCACCGCACTGTGGTCGGAAACGCTGTCGTGGGTGGCCACGGGGCCGTTTTGTTCGGATTTTGGAATTTAGGGGTTTTATGGCTGCCGATGTGAAGAAAATTGTTCAGAGCGTTTTGAATGACCACTATTATCAAGTTAATTTGGTTGAAAGATGCACTTATTGTCGTGCATGTTGTTGTGCTGTAATTGTGGGTTTGTGTTTGCAGATACGTGCTGTATACTGCCTGCCAGATGCACGCACACATTGCATCATGCATGTTGATGCTAGCTGCTTGCTGAGCTGATTTATCTTAAATAAAGCCTAATACTGAGGCATTATCTGTTTGCATGAATCTGCAACAATTTATTTAACATAAACATTCAAAGCATCAAGATTCAGTCGTCCAGGAGCATCTCCCAACATGGACAAGTATCTACAGCCTGAGCGACTGGATACAGACCCAAACACAAGCTCTGCTAGTCAACAGTGGCATCATTGGTTTCGCACATTCAATAGCTTCGTGGATAGACTGACAAATCAGGGTTTGGAACCAAACAAGCTAGACCTGCTAGTGAACTTTGTTTCTGCTAAAGTGTATGAACACATTGCAGACTGTGCATCTTATGAAAGTGCAGTAAGCGTGCTCCAGGGTTTGTATGTGAGACCCAAAAATGAGGTGTACTCCCGCCATCTTTTGGCCACACGCAAACAAGAACCAGGAGAAACTCTGGATCAGTTTCTGCAAAGCTTGCAGCTTCTCAGCAAGGACTGTAACTTTAGGGCACTGACTGTAGATCAGGCTAGAGATGAATCAGTTCGTGATGCTTTCATCAATGGGCTCAGGTCTGGTCACATCAGACAACGCCTCCTTGAAAATAGGACGCTAGACTTGCAAACTGCTGTTGACCAGGCTAGGGCTTTGGAAGCAGCACAGAAACATTCTGAATCCTATCAATCCACATACCCTGTCAATGTCTCAACATCTTCCCAGTCTGATGGAACCTCTCATGAACTGACCACCTCTGCTGCAGCAACAAATCAAAACACAGCCCAAAAGTGTTTCTTCTGTGGGCAGGCAAGACACCCTCGCATAAGGTGCCCTGCAAGAGACTCTAAATGCAACTCATGTGGAAAGCTAGGGCACTTCTCTCGAGTATGCCGAAGCAGTAGGGTGACATCAGCCGCTGTGCTTGGTGAATCAGAGGGTACATCTGGGTCCAGAGGCGACTCATCAGGCCCTGCTCTTGCAGCCATCTCAGCTCCCATGGCTCCCATGGCTGCTGCCACACCTGCTGGCTTGGCAAAGGCTGTTGCAAAGGCCAAGGTAAATGGCCATCTAGTGAATGCTCTTATAGACACTGGTAGCTCCCAAAGCTTTGTCTGTCAACACTTAGTTGAAAAGCACAAATGGACGACGTTCCCGTCAAGCGGAGAGGTACATATGGCCTCACTTTCACATTCACCAAAGTTTAGTTCCTACTGTGTAGTATCAGTGGAGTTGCCTGGCCATTCGTACCAGGATGTCAGGCTCACAGTCCTTCCAAACCTGTGTGCTGATGTCATCTTAGGGCAAGACGTACAGTATCAGCATGAAAAGCTTAAGATTGAATTTGGTGGCCCAAGAAAGACGCTAACTGTGTGTGGCTTGTCTACCATGGATGTCCAGACACCAACGTTGTTTGCTAACTTGACCCCTGACTGCCATCCAGTAGCTGTCAAATCAAGGCGGTATTCTGCGCCAGACGTGAAATTCATCCAGTCGGAAGTGGAGAGACTTCAATCTGAGGGAATCATTGAACCAAGTCAATCACCATGGAGGGCACAGGTTGTAGTGGTAGCGAATGAGAATCACAAGAAGCGTCTAGTCGTGGACTATTCTCAAACAATCAACAAGTTCACAGAACTTGATGCGTACCCGCTTCCAAACATGGAGAAACTGGTGGGCGATGTTGCCCAATATAGAGTTTTCAGTACCCTGGATCTTCGTAGCGCGTATCACCAAATACCAATAAAAGACGAGGAGAAACTCTACACTGCTTTCGAAGCAGATGGACGTCTATTCCAGTTCCGGAGAATCCCCTTTGGAGTCACAAACGGAGTTGCAGCGTTCCAGCGAGTAATGGACTCCATCGTGTCCGAGGAAGGGCTCAGTGACACCTTTGTGTACCTTGACAACATCACTGTATGTGGACACGACCAAGCGGAACACGATGCCAACCTGGAGCGGTTTCTTCGTGTAGCAGAAAAATACCATCTGACATTCAATGACGACAAATGCTCCTATTCGGTTTCTTCAGTAAACCTCCTGGGCTACGTCATCGGTGGTGGGACTCTTCGTCCGGATCCAGAACGCTTAAGGCCGCTCCAAGATCTCGCTCCTCCACAGAACATCCGCTCTTTGCGTCGAGTGCTGGGCATGTTCGCCCACTATTCCCACTGGATCCACGGATTCTCTGAGAAGATACGTCCTCTAGTGGATGCTAAAACGTTTCCACTTCAGAAATCAGCTGTGGATGCGTTTAACCAGGTAAAGAATGACATAGCCGACGCTGCAATGGTTGCCATCGATGATACGGCTTCATTTGTTGTTGAAACCGACGCCTCAGAGCATTCTTTAGGTGCTACCCTAAGTCAATGTGGAAGGCCGGTAGCATTCTTGTCTCGCACCTTGTCGAAAAGTGAGCAGAACCATTCTGCAATTGAGAAGGAGGCTTGTGCCATCGTCGAGGCACTGCGAAGATGGAGACATTTCTTGCTTGGGCGGTCGTTCAAGCTCATTACTGATCAGCGCTCTGTCGCTTACATGTTTGATGGAAAGCATTCAAGCAAAATCAAGAACGAGAAGATTATAAGGTGGCGTCTAGAGCTGTCAAGCTACTCTTACGACATAGTTTATCGCCCTGGTAAAGAGAACCTCGCAGCTGACGCTCTTTCTCGCATTACATGCTCTGCTGTGGACACGAACAAGCTAAAAGAGGTGCACAGTGCGCTCTGTCACCCGGGAATCACGAGGATGACTCACTTCGTCCGATCTAGAAACTTGCCGTTCTCAGTAGAAGATGTGAAAAGGATTACCTCATCGTGTCCGGTCTGTGCAGAGTGCAAACCGCAGTATGCTAAAACTGCGGATGCCTTCCTGATTAAAGCCACACAACCCTTCGAACGCCTTAATATGGACTTCAAAGGCCCGCTCCCAAGCGTTAGTAGAAACAAGTACATGTTAACTATCGTGGATGAATACTCAAGGTTTCCCTTTGTCTTCCCATGCTCAGATCTGTCATCCGCAACAGTCATAAAATGTCTGAATCTATTGTTCTCTATATTTGGAATGCCAGCCTACATTCATTCAGATCGCGGGTCTTCTTTCATGTCTGCTGAAATGAAAAGTTTCCTTCATGCCCGAGGCGTTGCCAGCAGCAGGTCCACTCCCTACAACCCCCAAGGGAACGGTCAGGTCGAGAGATACAATGGCATTGTATGGAAATCTGTCACTCTTGCACTCCGTTCATGTAATCTACCTGTTGAAAGGTTGGAGGTGGTACTACCAGATGCCCTGTATTCTATCAGAAGCCTCCTGTCTACAGCGACGAACGAAACGCCGCACGAACGAATGTTTCGGCATCAGAGGCGCTCATCGTCAGGCACTTCAGTGCCAACGTGGCTGTCGAAGCCGGGGGATCTCGTGTTGATGAGAAGACATGTGCGCCAAAAGCATGACCCGATGGTGGACGAGGTGGAGTTGTTGGAAGTCAACCCACAGTATGCTCATGTACGGCTACCTGACGGGATGGAAACGACAGTAAGTCTCAGACATCTCGCTCCACGAGGCACAGCACCCACTGAACACTCAGACACTGACAATGAAGCCGATGCTCACAAGCAAATCCCTGCGCCTACTCCTGAGCTCCCAACTGTGCATGAAACCTTACCTACGCCCCCGCTGGAACCTGTGCCTGAGCCAGAGAATGCTGACCCTGAACCTGTGCGAACTCTATCTGACTCCGGGCCTTCGACTGAGCCGCTGCGTCGTTCGACACGTGTTGTACGTAAGCTGGCTCATTTGATGCGGGATTATGTTCTGTAGTGCATCGGAGGCTTGGTGCGATGTTTGCTTCAAACAACTATTGGTTGAATTTGCTTGCTTGTGTTGCTGAACTGCGGTGCTTGAATGCGGCTGCGGGACTTAGTGTGTGAAGAACGTCCTGCATGTATAAACTGCTTGATGCATGGATTAAAACAAAGCCGGGGAGAATGTCGTGCATGTTGTTGTGCTGTAATTGTGGGTTTGTGTTTGCAGATACGTGCTGTATACTGCCTGCCAGATGCACGCACACATTGCATCATGCATGTTGATGCTAGCTGCTTGCTGAGCTGATTTATGTTAAATAAAGCCTAATACTGAGGCATTATCTGTTTGCATGAATCTGCAACACTTATTACTCATCAAAGTAAGGCGACGATGAAATCTAGAAGTAAGCCACTCGATGCGTCTGCTACATCCGATTTTTTAACTTTGAATAATAATCGTCAAAACTGAGTCAGACTAGAAATAATTGATATCAAAATGTTCTTCATAGTGTCAGCTTTAAGATGATTAGCGTTATGTGTATATTTGAATTTTGATAAAGTTATATAATCTGCGTTTTAATTACCCCTTTCACAAATCCACCTTCCAAACTAGTTGCTGACTTTGAATAGACAAACAAAAATAGTTACGTTTCTGCCAATTAGATTTTTGGTGGAAGCATAGGTGAAGTAACTCTCTGTCATGGCCTGAAGATAGCTAAGTGCGCAAATGTACGCAAAATTGTCCACAGTGTAAATTGCACTGGGCCGCCCGCCGCCCGGAGACGTCCGCCCGCCCGCCACCCAGCGCCTCCGCGGCTCGCCACGGCTCGCCGGCCGCCCGCGAGGTGCGGGGGACGCTTATCAGGTGCTTCTCATGTCTTATTGCTCGCGTTTATGCACATTATCTCCATTGTAAGCTCATAGGTTTTCTTGACCCTACCCAGAATCACCCTTGGTCAAGGTCACCCATGCATAAAACATGCTCATATTGCACATGATTCGATATGCTATGATGTCAGGGGTACACTAATACAAACTACTGTCTTGATCTTCCTGCCGTCTGAATATATGAAAGAAACCCATATTATCATGCGAACATTCAACGTGACCTTTTTTGACTTCTGGGGATATCAATTTTAACGAGAGTAGCAAATGGTAAGCAACTCACAAACTCGTTTCACTCAGGGGTTCTGAATGGCAATATGTATTTTGTTTTAGCCAGATTAGACGATTAGTCTGTGAAGAGGAAGGGTATGCCCTTTTGCATGCAGAGCCAGCACACCTTACCAGGTCATTAGGGGTCGGGTTAAGTCATTCATTTGCTTAACACGCGCACTAGAGGGGGACCTCGGAGGCTCACTCACATATGTTTCCGAGGTGGCGTCAGAATAGCTCGTAGGGTCAAAATACAATATTGGGCCACTTGCGAGAGAATTTAACGGCGCATCGATTGGTGAAGATATTAAAAAGTCGGCTGAAAATGTTATGACGTATTGGCTTTCAAAGTCAGACCTGCATTTTGAGAATGCCACAATCGCGCGGTAGGACCAGTTCGTTTGCATACCGAGAGGTGACGTCATAACGTCATATAACCGGGATAATGTGTCAAGGTCACCTCACATGAAGGTCTAGGTTAAAGTCAAAGGTCACAGGTCAAGGTCATGTAAGAATTTTCAAGGTCATTGACCCCAGCACTTCCGGTCAAATAGCGTTACCCGGTCGGACGTGTATTGTGCTATGAAGTCATAGTTAAGGTACCTGAATGTAAAGATCAAGGTCAAAGGTGAAGGTTAAAGGTCGTTTTTAAAGGTCAATCCTCATTTGCCACCAAACACTGGCAATAGTGTTAGTCAAAGTGTACATTATCGGTAGTATACCATATTGTGACCTCATAGGTCAATGACCTTTGATGACCTTGACCCCAAAATTGTATTAAAGCTTCTTTGCGACCTTTTCTCTATGACCCTGCTCTGTCTTTAACTTATTCCCGTCATTTTCCCTCTTAATAACGGTATTTCCCAATAGGTCCCCAGCATGGTCAATATTTGACGTTTATGACATCGTTTGACCTTGAAGATATTGACCTTGGTCAATAAAAATTGGTCATAATGTAGATCACCATAGCCCCCACCCACGCACCAGAGTTTTTCTGTGTCTTTTCGTTTCCGAGATCTTAGAGGGGGACCTACCACGCCCCCTACAGTGCGCGTTAGTGTCAGACCCCTCTCCAGTGCGGGTGTTAGTTGAATCAACTTAAGTATACGTATCCAATTGCAATTGATATAGCATGATCTGCTGAAAATTTGGGGTGAATCGGTTGGGCCGTTTCAGCGCTGTAGCAAAATGAACATGAACAAAAACCTCGGTGGCAATCCGTGAGGCCGTTTCCGACCACTGTGCACCGGGGCATCGATCGTCCCCTCTAACTCCGGAAATATGGGGGTTAGCGCAAATCTGCAAAGTGCATTAGAAAGCTGGCGTGAATTCAGTAAGAAATTCGTTTGCATGTTTTAGCGCTCAGGTCAATGGCTTGACCTCCAGAGGTCAAGTTAGGTCAGGATTGGCTATTTTCACTCAAATATGCAATGCTTTAGCAAACTGGGCATAACTCTTATCCCATTAGAGCTATTGAGATCTGGTAAAGTACATTTGATAGGAAAATGCCAGACCTTTTTCCGCTATGTGGAACGTAATGACCTCCCGCCAGTGGTTTGACCTCTATAGGTCACCTCGTGACCTAATATGACATGAGGTCACGAAAGGTCAGAAAGTGAAAGTGCCGTATATCAAATTAAAGCCAGTGACGAGACATACACGATGGTGTTTGATTCAACGCTTTAGCTCAATTAGGTCAAAAGTTATAGTCAAAATACTGTTTTTGACCGCTGGTGACCTTGTATGATCTCTGAGAGGTCAAAGAGCAAATATGGCCCCTGGGATCCATGAAGTAGTGTCCAAGAATGCTTTTCTGAACAAGCCGAGCATTTGCAATAGTTTTTGTGAGTTTTAGATCATAAGATAGCTCTTCCCCATGCTTTTTCAATGGGAGAGGTCACCTCGTGACCTGACCTTAAGTCATGAAATCGAAAAATCCCGGATATACACCTTGTAGACCCTGGAAGGGTCATGATTGTAGGAAGTTTCAAATCGATCTACTTAGAAATGTAGCTCTTATAGAGCTCAAAAGTTGAAGTGAGATGACCTTGGTTGACCTCGCCTGGTGACCTGACTTTGGGTGACCCGGAGTAAAAAATATCAGTGATGGTGGGAAAATCATAGGGTGAGAGGTAGAGCCCTCAACTGCGGTGCTGCGCCTCGTCGTTTTTCTGCTGTCCCGGAAAAACCTTAGGGGGCATCGATGCCCCCCGTGGGGCGAGGGTTAAATGCTAAGCAGTCAGATACTTTTTGGTTCGGCTATCACTGGTGGTGCTTCGCGCGTGAATGCACAGCTCCCTTGTCTGCTGCACCGGCCCTGTCGCCCTACCCGGCTAATGGCGTTAGAACGGCCCAAATAATGTCAGCCCCATTAGCAGTGAAATAGTCCAGTGACGCATAGCTAAGCGGGTTCAGCACACCTATGCAAGTATCACTAAACCAGGGGCCCCCAAACAGTGATTCAAACAGCTATTTAGGGGTTTGAAGAGGCAACAAATGTCTTTGAAGTTCAATGAGCTGTCGCTCTGCGGTTGTCTTTTCGACGAGCAAGGTGACCATCCTAACAATGACAGTTTCAGACGCGGGTAGCTCCGGTGTGACAGTTTCAGACGCGGGAAGCTCCGGTGTGACAGTTTCAGACGCAGCGAGCTATGGTGACAGTTTCAGACGCGGGAAGCTCCGATGTGACAGTTTCAGACGCGGGTGGCTCCGTGACAGTTTCAGACGCAGCGAGCTATGGTGACAGTTTCAGACGCGGGAAGCTCCGATGTGACAGTTTCAGACGCGGGTGGCTCCGTGACAGTTTCAGACGCGGTGAGCTATGGGGACAGTTTCAGACGCGGGTAGCTCCGGTGTGACAGTTTCAGACGCGCGTAGCTCCGTTGTGACAGTTTCAGACGCAGCGAGCTATGGTGACAGTTTCAGACGCGGGAAGCTCCGATGTGACAGTTTCAGACGCGGGTGGCTCCGTGACAGTTTCGGACGCGGTGAGCTATGGGGACAGTTTCAGACGCGGGTGGCTCCGTGACAGTTTCGGACGCGGTGAGCTATGGGGACAGTTTCAGACGCGGGAAGCTCCGATGTGACAGTTTCAGACACGGGTAAGCTGTAGTGTGACAGCCCCAGTGTGACTTCAGACGCGGGAAGCCGCAGTGTGGCAGCTTTGAAACCAGGCGGCGGCAGTTGGGCAGCGTCAGACGCTGCAGTGTGCAGGTGTGCTGTGCGGCGGGGGACGTCGGACACGCTGGTGGCGTTGGTATGCGCTGGCCCGCGGCGGTCGCCACCCACGGCCTCCAGCTGAATAAGGAGTGAGCTGGAGGCCCTATCCGGTCGCTCAGGGCTGAGGGGCCAGCCGCCGCTCCTACACACCGCCGCCTGTATCAGCTACTGCTGACGCGACATGCAACTACCCAGCGTCGGCTGAGCCGATTTGTCGGCAAGCGGCATGCAACTGTTCAGCAGGATACACGCGCCCTTTACGGAGCCCGGTGTGCATGTCGGGAAGGTTACGTTCGGGGAAGTTCTGATTGGTGACATTAACTGTAATGATGAATCTGTTTGTCTATCTGTCGGACATCCAAATAGTTAGACTGGGCACTATATAGTAGGCTGTGTCACTGGAAGGGGTTTTTTCTTAGAACACAGCGCCCCTATGATTTTATCATGCCCTATAGATACAGAAGCAATTCTACACTGTTGTATTTTTCGATCCTGAAATCCCCGGCCTGCTCCGAGCCAAATTTTATTTCCCTATACCTTGAACATTGGAACACTAGCGCCGCCAAGTGGAAATATCCTGAACTAATGACTTTCTTACGCTTTGGCAAGCTTATGATGCACAAGACTTCTAGAAGAGTTGAAGAATTTCTAGAGAATATTAGCAGCTCTTAGGATATTTCAAAGCTTCTGACAGCAAAACTAGGTACGTACTCGTCGGTTGTCGTTTGAGAGAATAACCCTTGAAGCAAAGGTGCCCAAATACACGCCGTATTGTAATTTTTGGGGTTTAAGGACGCGCCAACAGCTGAGGTCATATGATATCGGAGGGGAAAGGGCAATAAGCCAGGGTTCAGCTAGGGTAGGGAACCAAATCCTGCCTATTGTTGGGCTGGAACCCACGACACCATGGCTGACAGCTGCTGGCGATGTCTGAGGCGGCTGCAGCCATACCCGCGACGCTGGCTCTCATCGAGTATTGCTGAGGCCGCATCTGTCCATCCTCTCTATTGTCTATGAAATGTTCCAACTTCCAGTGGGACACTCCGAATCCTTTCGATGGCTTCGTCACTGAGGCTCATAGCGAGCGGAGGATCGGTGATGGGCGTCCTATCCCAGCCGAAGAGCTCAGTGAAGTCAGTTACGTCCATGTTAACACCGGGGAGCACTTACCGGCCAAACTTTCAGCTGGGGTTGCTACCTGCGCCTCTGGATAGCCAGCGAGACCCGATCGCGCAGCTGAGGCTCCCGATCCGAGGCCATCGCTAGCAAAACCGTCTCGGGGAGGCACCGGTAGGAATTGTGCTGCGGTTTTTATCGTTAATCTGCCATAACTGCCATGCTGCCAAAGTTGGACGTCTCTGGCGAGCTGGTAGAGCAGCAGCTAGCCAGTGCTTAGGCTGTGGCTAGTTTCTCTGGCAATGAGGGCACGATACGTGTTATCGATGTCCCAATCGGCGTCCGGAGCGTGCTCCTCACTGTCGACTGAAATGCCCTCACTATCCGAGTTCTCATTCACCATACCGTATCCAGCTGTCTGAGGATCTGGAGATTAAAAACTAAGCTTCTGAACACGCTGCCCTCACGAGATAGTCCAGCCTCGCTGGTGGGCGGGTCCGTATTATCAAGCCTGGCGAATGCCCGCCCCGCCGGCCGCTCATGCTCGTTCAGCATCGTCCTCCGGCACGTGCTGCTACACGTCTCAACGTTTGGTTTTAGTCAGCACCGCCCAAAAACATCCATCCAGATCCTCTCTGGTCGTTGAGGAATCTGTCCTCGGCTACTGGCACGCGGTTATCCCCAAGGCAGCTGCAGCGGCTCAGGCATCTGCACTTGCCCAGGGTGATGAAGCCGTCAGCCGTGTTGTCTTTCTGTCCGATCCATTGTGACATTTCTTTGAAGCTGTGTTCGTGGCTTAAAGCTGCTTATATCACTCAAGGAGTTAATGTGAGGGATGTTAATTGCATTTAGTCGATAGCAAGGCACGCTTTAGTTGATTTGCAGGTATAGCAAGGGTATTATTCAATAGTTTTAGTTTAGTCTGCTGGAGCTTTCACATGACACCAAGCGTGGATTCATTGCTATATGAATGTAAGTCATGATGCGTGATATCTATTCTCAATCAATGCTTATAAGGTCAATATTAAATTGAAACACTTCTGCCGAACACATGCCCTGCGGTAAAGCTCATATACAGAGATCAAAATTCGCAGTCTTTAAGAACGAAAGGGAAGCAGACATTTCTTCTCGGGCGTATTGTAGTATATTGTAGTACACGTCGACTGTGCCAGTGTTGTATCAGCGACAGAAGCTCTGGTCATCACGATGAATATACTGCTATTTAGGCATTTCTATGTTTGAAGATCTAATTATCAACCTTCGGATCTTCCGAATACCTCATTTTTTCTTTTAGAGTGTAGTTGAATGAAATTGGGATGTGTTAGGATTTAATCCTGAAAGCTTATTATTCGGGAAAGCAACATTGGCCGCCGCACTGCACTGTGGTCGGATGCGCTGTCGTGGGTGGCCACGGGGCCATTTTTCGGATTTTGGAATTTAGGGATTTTATGGCTGCCAATGTGAAGAAAATTGTTCAGATTGTTCTGAATGACCACTATTATCAAGCTAATTTGGTTGAAAGATGCACTTATTACTCACCAATGTAATGCGATTATGAAATTCAGAAGTTAGGCACTGGATGCGTCTGCTAGATCCGAGTTTTTAATTTTGAATGATAAACTTCAAAACTGAGTCAGGCTAACAATAATTAGTATAAAAATGTTCCTCATAGTGTCAGCTTTAAGATGATTAGCGTTATGTGTATAGTTGAATTTTGATAAAGGTATATAATCTGCGTTTTAATTACCCCTTTCATAAATCCACCTTAAAAAAAACTAGTTGCTAACTTTGAATAGACAAACAAAAAAGTTACATTTCTGCCAATTAGCTTTTTGTGGAAACATAGGTCAAGTAATTCGCCGACATGGCTTGAAGAGAGTTAGTGCGCAAATGTGCGCAAAATTGTCCACAGTGCAAATTGTACCTGGCCGCCCGCCGCCCGGAGCCGGCCGCCCGCGAGGTGCGGGGGACGCTTATCAGGTGCTTCTCATGTCCTATTGTTAGCCTTTATGCACATTATCTTCATTGTAAGCTCATAGGTTTTCTTAACCTTACCCAGAATCACCCTTGGTCAAGGTCACCCATGCATAAACCATGCTCATATTGCACATGATTCGATATGCTATGATGTCAGGGGTACACTAATACAAACTACTGTCTTGATCTTCCTGCCGTCTGAATATATGAAAGAAACCCATATTATCATGCGAACATTCAACGTGACCTTTTTTGACTTCTGGGGATATCAATTTTAACGAGGGTAGCAAATGGTAAGCAGCTCACAAACTCCTTTCACTCAGGGGCTCCGAATGGCAATTTGTATTTTTTAGCCCGATTAGACGATTAGTCTGAGAAGAGGCTGGGTATGCCCTTCTGCATGCGGAGCCAGCACACCTGACCAGGTCGTTAAGGGTCGGGTTAGGTCAATTCATTTCCTTAACACGCGCACTGGAGGGGGGCCTCGGAGGCTCCCTCACCTATGTTTCCGAGGTGGCGTCAGAACAGCTCGTAGAGTCAAAAACCAATATTTGGCCACATTCGAGAGAATTTAACGGCGCATCGATTGGTGAAGATATTAAAAAATCAGCCGAAAATATTGTGACGTATTGACTTTCAAATTCAGACCTGCATTTTGGGAATGCCACAATCGCGCGGTAGGACCAGTTCGTTTGCACGCCGAGAGGTGACGTCATAACATCATATAACCGGGATAATGTGTCAAGGTCACCTCACATGAAGGTCTAGGTTAAGGGCAAAGGTCACAGGTCAAGGTCATGTAAGAATTTTCAAGGTCATTGACCCCAGTTTTCCGGTCAAATAACGTTACCCGGTCGGACGTGTATTATGATATGAAGTCATAGTTAAGGTACCTGAATGTAAAGATCAAGGTCAAAGGTGAAGGTTAAAGGTCATTTTTAAAGGTCAATCCTCATTTGCCACCAAACACTGGCAATAGTGCTAGTCAAAGTGTATATTATCGGTAGTATACCATATTGTGACCTCATAGGTCAATGGCCTTGGATGACCTTGACCCCAAAATTGTATCAAAGCTTCTTGCTACCTTTTCTCTATGACCCTGCTCGGTCTTTAGCTTATTCCCGTCAATTTTCCCGCCTAATAACGGTATTTGCTCTTCAACAGGATCTACTATATCTCTGTCAGTGGCCAAAAACTTGGAAAATGAAACTGAACGCTGCCAAGTGTAAATCTTTTCGGATGACTCTGAAAACTAAGCCACTGGTAACAAATTATGCTATCGAAATCACTGTGCTAGAGCGTGTGGAACATATTCGTGATTTAGGCATAACCCTGGACACAAAATTAACCTTCAAGGTGCACATCGATCAAACTGTAAAAAAGTCTAACCGCGCGCTTGGTGTTCTCATTCGATCTTTTCAGAAGGCCAACCCGAGAGAATATCTTAATGTTTCATCGGTTTTAACCTCATATTGCGCGTATGTGCGTTCCAACATGGAGTTTTGCAGTGTTGCGTGGACTGGCGCTGCTGCATTGCACGCCGACCGCCTGAGCCGCATAGAGCACATGTTTTTGATATGGCTCAACATGCACAGTCGCCAGCGATCGCAATCACTGGTCTATAGAGACTTACTGAGACACTGTAAACTTGTATCGGTAGACGCTAGGCGAAAGCAGCATGATCTCATTTTTATCCGGAACATTTTTAGGGGTCGCATTTGTTCTACCTCTCTTCTTGAGTCATTTTACTCACACGTACCATCTCGTGCCAGCCGTCAGCAAGAAAGAACAATGCTGCGTGTGCCATATGCAAGGGTTGGCACGACAAAAGAGGGTCTTTTTGCGCGACTTCCGAGGCAACTGAATACATTCTTACATATGTGCCCTGCTGCAGACATCTTTGCCGATAATTACGAAACATTTCGTGCAAAAGTCAGGGCCTACGTCGCCGCTTTGTAGCCATGGTTTGGGACTGTGTTTTACCGGACTGTGTTTTATGACTATTAGAGGTTTGTCGCATTAATGTTTTTACTCTTCACGCTCATCATTTTAGCGTTGTATACGCGTGTGCCCTATTGGGTATTTTACTCCGGTTGTACAGTGTTTGTGCTCTTATCATGTGTATATAATGTCAATTGCCCTCTATACCGATGTACCATTGTTTTATCTCCTCTACTTTGCCTTTTATTGGGGTCATCCTGTGGGCAATGAATTGAATAAATACAAAAACAAATAAATTTCCCAATTGGTCCCCAGCATGGCCAATATTTGACGTTTATGACATCGTATGAGCTTGAAGATATTGACCTAGTTCAATGAAAATTGGTCATAATGTAGATCATCATAGCCCCCACCCACACTCCAGAGTTTTTCTGTGTCTTTTAGTTTCCGAGATCTTAGAGGGGGACCTACCACGCCCCCTACAGTGCGCGTTAGTGTCAGACCCCTCTCCAGTGCGGGTGTTAGTTGAATCAACTTAAGTATACGTATCCCATTGCAATTGATATAGCATGATCTGCTGAAAATTTGGGGTGAATCGGTTGGGCCGTTTCAGCGCTGTAGCAAAATGAACATGAACAAAAACTTCGGTGGCCGTTCAGTGAGGCCGTTACCACCACTGTGCACTGGTACCATAACGGGGAAGCCATGCTTCCGTTCTGGAGCTATGATTAGGCAAAGGAGGTGGCTCATAATATAAAGACCATACCTAAATGGAAGGTGCAGCATGATTTTCAGCAGTTTTCTAGAACTATTGGGTGCTGTTAGACTCACTAATTGCTATTTTTATCCATCAGTAATTAATCTAAAGCCAGACGACTACGGTTGAGCCCTTAGTTTGCAATACAGCCACGGGGCGGCGCTAGTGTGTTAATGCTAAGAGATAACCCTATTTTCTCCTGCTACGAGCAGGCTGGAGTTTAAACTTAAGAAAAAAATGAATGGTGCGGCATTGTTCCTAGACATGAGAGGCATGATAAAGTCATAGGGGCGCGATGTTCTGTGATTGGTGACACAGCCTACATATAGCCCACAGTAGCTGTTATGCACTTAAACCCCAACACTCACAAATAGTTTAGACAATTGAGTACTCAATTACCCAAAAGTGTGTGCAAAACTCAACGGAATAGTAGTGTAGTAGTGTAGCGCATGGTAGGACTACCATAGGACTGGAAAATCTACCACAATTTTTCACCTGAACACATACCATGACACCCTGATTTTTTCCGGGAACTATTGCAAATAGCTTGCAGGTCGAAAGAGCCTCTGGTAAGATGCCGCGTGTATTTCTTGTACCGTCTGTATTTGCCCTGAAATGAGCCGCAGTCTTGGTTTGAGTGTGATTGGTGTGATTCTTACTTGGCACCTGCACGGGATCAGGGCCGTTGACTTCTGCTGGTCTGGAATCTGCTGAAGGACAGTAAAAATTCAATATCAAGTACTAAATGTCGGAATATTTGATGAGAATGTGATGGATTAGTCGGTTGCGTGTTGAGTGGTTACTGGGCCTCGGTGAAGACGCGGCCTCGCCGGGCTGAAGGGGGCGCCGTCTGAGTCTATTTGGCGCGGCGGCTGGACCGTAGCAGTCGTGTACCGCAGCCGGCCTGACCCAGCGGCTGAATCGCAGGAGGGATGATGTGCCACGATGGGCAACGAGTGGTTCTGATTCTCGGAGAGTTGTATGCAGCTGCCAGGTCTCGTGATGAGTTTCGAAGGAAGTGTGGCAGTTGTAGAGTACGGCTCCCATTTGTGTCTCCTTGTCTTCTTCGTTATTTTCGTCAAGGTAGAGTCCCGGAATATGGTTAAGACGCAAAAGATAATGAATAATAATAGCTTTGAATATCTCTTTATATTAGTGGTATTAGTTTGTACAAGCCTTTGTTTTGCAAGAGGGCTGCGAAGTGCGGAGGCGATTGGTTTTAAAACGTTTCCGGTTTCACTTTCACCGCTTTTGGGGGACGGTTGCTGTGTATGGCACTGGCGACGGAACTGGGGGCACCGAAGCATGGTGCCCCCCTTTGAATAGTAAATATTAACACTAGCTCTATGGCGTTGACTGGAAAGAGATGGTCCATGGTGCTCCGCTTAAATTCTGACGTTCCGTCGTCACTGGTGTAGAACCTCATCTGCACGTCACTTGATGTCTTGTCGCGTTTTACGTTTTTTTTTCAATTTACGGATCTAACAAAACTTTGTCCAAATTCGAATAGCTCCGGCGGATTTCATTTTTGAGCTCGTGCGCAAAATTTTAAGGGGGCACACATCCAACGCGCGCTGCATTTAAGGCTATCTTGGGGCCACGGATAGTTGATATTACTTTGGTGAACACAACATTTCTCGAGTAGCGATTGTTTCCTTAGAAGCCCCAGCGCGTAGCGCGTAGAGTATTTCCATGCTACAGCGCTGCAAACTGGTATCATCTCTCCGAAAGCTCATTACTGATAACAATTTCTCAATGTATTAAACAAATACAGCTAGGTCCAGCCGCCATGCTGGTTGCCTACGTCCTGATGGGACAACAAAAGACATCCGGGAGTATGTAATCGTATTTGTCGAAGTCAAATCTATATAAACAATTTCTTGGGGCCGGCTGAAGACGAAACGTGATCAGTTTGTTTATGCTTGCAAAATCCGGGTCCTTTTTGTCATCAGCCCTCCAGTTGCTGCCCCAACCCCTCTGGTTTTCTTCCACTGAGGACCGTGCCCTTTTTATTCCATTGTAACTCCAGGCCTATTTCTCGTTCAACAAAGGCTTTTGTGCTTTTCGCTGAAGTTTCCTCTGGACTGTCGATTTGTTTCTATTAAAGTTGTTAGAGAGACCTTCTCCCATATGATTCCCACTAAAAAGTCAAGGAAATGTACTGAGGGCATTCTGGCGTGATTCTACGATCCAGAGATATAGTCCGATACGACGGAGATCTAACAAGAAAAATCGGCCCCACAAGTGCCCATTTATGTGTCAATTGACCTGGAATGACCATTGTGCGACGCTGTCACCTATGTGGCGCTGTGATGTTATAAGGCTGTGGCCTTCCCGACCCTGTTGCCCATGGGCGGATCCAGGATCTCCGATGGGGCTGGGCATCTCAGTCATGGGGGCACCATTTTAGCCAAAAGCGCCGTTTCGTAAAGGGAATGTGGCACTTTTATAACGTGATTTTAACTGAGATAGCCAAGTTGTAAAGCATGCCGGAAAACCCGGTACTCAATATATCAATTGTCTTGAAACTCAAAATTTCCGTGGAGAAAAGCTAAAAACCTACCTGAAATGTACCCCCAAATGTACCCCAGTCAGGCGGCCACAGTTGTCAGCTGTTGGTGTGACGACAGCGCTGATGCCACGGTGAGTAAACAGCCAATTGAAACCCTTGAAGCCTATTGCGTATGGTAGTAGTTGCCAGATCATGCCGTCATCCACAAGCAGAGGGATATTTTTCACCCTAGAGGAGCATTTTAAAGATAAAAATATTGAGCTCGTTGTACATGTTTCAGAGAAATCATGGACGTTTTCATGATTTTCGGCTAAAAATACTCCTAATTACGCAAAATTCCTGGATTCAAGTAAGGTGCCACATTCCCTTTAAAAGATACGACCGATGGCGGCTGGGGAGGGAACTGGGAAACGACGCGTCAGAGGGGGAGAGGGGTGGTTTCAGGGACGCCCAGGTGCAGTTTTGGGGTGCTGTTTGCTCTGTCAGGGGATGGCGCGCTCCCTTGCCCCCTGGACCCGTATGTACTGTGGCGTGTGTCTGGGAGTTGGTGCAGCTGCTGTGACGCTGTGGCGTGTATCACGCAGCTGGTGCAGCTGCTGTGACGCTGTGGCGTGTGTCAGGCAGCTGGTGCAGCTGCTGTGACGCTGTGGCGTGTGTCTGGCAGCTGGTGCAGCTGCTGTGACGCTTTGGCGTGTGTCTGGCAGCTGGTGCAGCTGCTGTGACGCTTTGGCGTGTGTCTGGCAGCTGGTGCAGCTGCTGTGACGCTTGCGTGGTCTGGCAGCTGGTGCAGCTGCTGTGACGCTTTGGCGTGTGTCTGGCAGCTGGTGCAGCTGCTGTGACGCTGTGGCGTGTGTCTGGCAGCTGGTGCAGCTGCTGTGACGCTGTGGCGTGTGTCTGGCAGCTGGTGCAGCTGCTGCGCGGCTGCCGGCCGGAGGAGCTGCCCCCGCACGTGTACGGCGCGGCGCAGACGGCGCACCGGGCGCTGCAGTGGCGGCGGCGGGACCAGAGCCTGCTGCTGCTGGGCAGGAGTGGCAGCGGAAAAACCACCGCCGCCCGACACCTGCTGCACTACCTGGCGGCGTCGGCGGCGACGGCGGCGACGGCGCCTCAGCAGCCTGCCGTCAACGGTCCGTCCGCCGCACTCGCCCGCGCCGTGGCCGATGGTCGCTCGTACACTTAACTGATTCATATTGTAGCGACAGAACATGATAACCGCGCTGAAGTGAGCGTCGGGGAGCTGAAGCGTGAAACGGCGCTCCCCGTTGTTGTTTACCGGCTGCCTCGGAAGAACACCCGAGGGAATGTTCAAACATCTCCATGCATTAGCGGAGGGTGGGAGGGAGAACTTAAGAACCATTTGGTGCAGATTTTGATAAGTTTTGAGGTCCAATGTGGTGCCTCAGATAGCGTGCGCTGCAACTGCAGAGATTCGACACTGTGCGTTAAGGATAGCATGCTTCAGGGGCAGCAGCGTTAGAAGCTGCGTGTGCTGCAGTGGGCGGCTGCGGCTGACCTGACCACTGTGTCGCCGGTAGCTGAGAAGCTGGCAGCCGTCTGGACTCTCCTGGAAGCGTTCGGTAACTGCAGGACTGCACTCAACGCCAATGCCAGCCGCTGTACCTCCCTACTGAGCCTGGACTTTGACCAGTCGGGCCAGGCCGTCTCCGGCTCCCTCCAGGTCAGATATGCCCAGGTTATGACTCCCTTCAATCTGGTTGTGGCTCCCTTCAGGTCAGATATGCCCAGGTTATGGCTTCCTTCAGGTTAGATATGCACCGCTTTCGGTTCTGTTCAGGGCAGATATGCCCAGGTTATGGCTCCCTTCAGGTTAGGAACGCCCCGGTTATGGCTCCTTTCAGGTCAGATATACCCCGCTTTCGGCTCTCTTCAGGTCAGATATGCCCCGCTTTCGGCTCCCTTTATATCATATATGCCTCGGTTATAGCTCCTTCAGGTCAGATGTGTCACTGTCATGGCGCCCTGTCGTTGTAGAATCTTCTTAAAGAGTGTTGGATCCGATGCGTAATACACTTGAGAAAATGAAATCCACGCTTTCTGAGCCCGTTAAACAATTCGTGCTCGGACAATGATAACTTTTTTAAGCTTGTCACTAGACCGGCGTGTTAGGTTCTGGGAGTTTTTTTTTACATGCAATTCTATTGCTAGAAAAGGTCTGCCACCCATTTAATCGGGCAGCCAGGCGTGCCCCCTCCGCGATCCCAACGACAACAGTACCCTTACGTTAACACCACCAGAACATAAAATATTACAAGTCGCGGCACGCCCTGCTAGGAAAAAGAAAGTAACTTAGAGAAAGCATAATAAATATCAATACTATTAGTAAAAACTGCCAGTAGTAGCTCCCTGTAAATATACAGGGAGCAGGAATACAGGTCTATTTAGGTTAAATGCACAATAATTTAGCTCATTACCGGTTAGATTGTTAGTCTTTTTCCAAACGGGACTACCCAAAACTGGAGATTCGTGTTAGCCCCTCCGAGATTCTGGCGAAAAGATAGAGGCCTAGTAACATTCGCCAGAGAACTCGGAAGACAGTAAGCAAATTAGGGCAGACATGCAGGCATAGGCAAGCAAGCAAGCAAGCAAGCAAGCAGGCAAACTAGCAAGCAAGCGCAGCAGGGAGTCAGACGCACGCACGCACGCACGCACGCACGCACGCACGCACGCACGCACGCACGCACGCACGCACGCACGCACGCACGCACGCACGCACGCACGCACGCACACACACACACACACACACACACACACACACACACACACACACACACACACACACACACACACACACACACACGTACACGTACACGTACACACGCACACGTACACGTACACGCACACGTACACGTACACACGCACAACGTCCATGCAACATGCACAACGTCCATGCAACATGCACAACGCCCATGCAACATGCACAACGCCCATGCAACATGCACAACGTCCATGCAACACGCACAAACCTACCTTACCAAAATTGGGGTTACAATCAAAGTTTAATTGATTGTATATTCTATGTTAACTGTCCTCTCTGCGTCCCTACTCGATATAGCCGTTTTCGGTTCTGCGGTCCGACTCAGTGGGAGTGTGGTGTTGTATGGTGGCGCTGTTGGTCCCTACACCGGCCGGGCAGTCCTCGCCGCCACCTGGTGGGCCCGCTCGCCAGGTTCTGATGCTGGAGCGCAGCCGGGTGGTGCGGCGGCCGGCCGGCGAGCTCTCCTTCCACGTGTTCTACCAGCTGCTGTGGGGCGCGTCGGCGGCGCTGCGACAGCGGCTGCAGCTGGAGAACGTTGGCGACGACAACGCCTTCCTGGCGCCGTCTGCCACGGTTAGTCTCGGTGGGGGCTGCTGACGTGAGACAGCCTGTCGCGCTGGGCTCGGACAATGCTTGAGTGTGCGTGTCTGGCAATGCTTGAGTGTGCGTGTCTGGCAATGCTCGAGTGTGCGTGTCTGGCAATGCTCGAGTGTGCGTGTCTGTGCTCGCGTGCGTTACGAGGTAGTCCGCCTAGGGTTACGTTTTTGGGCTGAGTGTCAGCAGAATTCAAAGTAGAATTGGAAGAAGTTGACAAAGAAATGAGCATTGGCAGTTATTTTTAGATATATTGTTCCTTCGCTCCAAACAGTTAGCTTCAACTCCGAGCTGCGAGCTCCGATGAAACGCCGTTCATGCGTGAATATGTGCCCGTGGTATGACGTCATATCCGGGGAGGACGGGGTCGGTAGGATGTTTATTTCTTTCCGCGAGCGGAAAGTTCTGGGAAAAATGGAATATGGATCAAATGGTTTCTCGCTGTGCTCTATCACATGGCTGTCTCAGTTCAAATCCCATTATGAAGTCACATTCCCTTTAAACGAGGGCCTTCATGTTCGATCAGGCTCTTTTTTAGCTAAATAGCTTAGAGGACTATTTGGAATGCTCATCTAGGCTGCTGCATGCTCTCAGATTGTACATAAATAAGAGATAAGAGTGGATGAGATGTTACGCGAGCCTGCATCGCGTCGTTCCCCGTTTCGGAGGCTTGCGGGTGACTGGTGTGTACGGTGGTGGCAGTCGGAGCAGCAGCAGCAGCAGCTGCAGCAGCGGTGGAGCCGCACGCTGCAGGCGGCCGCCTCGCTGCAGCTGCAGCAGACAGAGACGGAGGCACTGTGGGCGGTGTTGGCCGCCATTCTCCACCTGGGTCGCGCCGGCGTCACTAAAGGTAGGCCGTCCACGCGCCAACTGTTGATCAACCGTCTCGTCAGTGCTTCCCAGCTCTCCTGAAACGGATACCCCTGCTCAACAGCCATCACAGGCATTTGTCTTTCATTTAGGACCTGCCTGCAGACTTTTATGAACAGGCTTCCGTTTTGAAACGCAAGTTAAAAGGAACAATAAATACAGCTGTAGTTTTTCAGGGCATATATTGACTCATGGTAGAAGAGTTCACAACGGTTCGGTGTCTGCGCATGGGCATTGGAACTTCGAACAATTCTAAGCAATTTTGCAAACTATACTTGGTTTCCATCTTCCCATAAACACCTGCCCCAGTCAAATTATTTGTTCATGTCGGTTAAGTGCGCTCCGCTGCTCGGCTCTCCGCCGACTATGTCAATAAGGGCGAGTATGCATCGTGTATGATGGTAATCTTGCATGTAAACATGCATGTTCTACGTAAATTCGCCCTTTTTACATGGACACGGATATACTGAGCGGCTTGACCGCGCATCGCTGACATGAAAATGCAATTTCGCCGAGGATACTTGTGCTTGTTGAAAGATAGGAATGTAATATATGGTTTTACAGTTGCGCAGAATCGTTTGAAGCTACTAGCCCCAAGTGCCCTTGTTCCAACTCCTATTTTGTGGCAAATAATACCCCTCCCGCCCACTTAAGACTGCTTCGGAGCTGTTTCGGTGTGATGCCTATGTTTTTTATGGTTCAGCTCAACATCTGTTATTCGTGCACAATATCTTGTCGTACCAATGCGGGTCATTTCGCGCCGTTTTGGAGCCTATGCTCTTAATATTTCGTGTGTGTGGGGAATTTTCCACACCCATGCCTCACCACTAAATTTACCACAAACGGAGTTAGGGAGAAGGGGCGAAGGGGTTGGTCGCCCGCACTCATCGCTCAGACGCCCACCTGCGCCCACGAACAGACAAGTGTGTGAGAAATTTTGAAGCTCTGTGGTTTAAGTACCTGGAATTGGATTTCAGGAGGTGATACCTCCTTGACTGAAATCCCAGATCGACCACTGGACGTGTCGGCGTTGGATGTGCAGTGTCGGGGCGTGGGCCGCGTGCTCTCGGTGTTGACGCCGGCGTGATGTCCTCAGGACCGGCCGATAAGTACCAGTTCGGTGAGCCGGGCGCGGCCCGGCGCGCCGCCGCGCTGCTGGGCGTCCGGTTGGAGGAGCTGGCCAGGGCTGTGTTCGCCTCGGAGGCGTGCGGCGCGGCGACACTGGCGCGCTCGGCCTACCGCAGCGCGCCGCGCACGCCACAGCCGGGTCGCTGTCCAGAGGGCGCCGCCGCGCTGGAGGCCTTCGTGGCTGGCCTCTACGCCGAGCTGGTGACCGTGCTGGTCTCTCTGATCAACAGGTGAGGCGTCCGTGCCCATCTCAGTGCTGCCTCTGCGCCTAACGCAGTGCGTCGCCCTCGTGGGATTGAAGCTGAGAGACTAGTTTGTAGACCGCACCGAGATGTTAAACTCCCGGTTTTACCTGTCGTCTGGCGTAGTTTGTGGTGAGTAGGCGTCTCCAGAGCGGAAATCAGCATCTGATGTCTCACCCACGGGGCTCACTTCGCTTTCACTCGCGGGGTGAGCTAGAAGTCAGGGTTTTCCCTCGGAAACTCGTAAACCCCCGCAGACGTTTTGTTTTGGGACAAATGACGGGGATTGGTGTCGGAGTTGGAGCCGGGGGCACTGTGGTCAGTGCGGTTTTCTCTCCTCGCAGGTCGATTTCTAGCGGTGCACACACCATCAACTCAATAGTGGTGCTAGACACGCCCGGCCTTCAGAACCCTGCTTCCTGCGGCCGCCAGGGCGGCGCCACCTTCGACGAGTTCTGTTTCAACTACGTACAGGAGCGGCTACAGTTGTTGTTCCATGAGCAGACAGTGATCAGCGAGAGGGAGAACTATGCCCAGGTGAGGGCCTGGGGAGAGCTATGCCCAGGATAGAGGGCACCAACGGGCAGCTAGCTCAGCTAACGTACAAAATGTTCAGTGTTTGTGTTTGTCTCTCTGTGTGTTTTGTGTGGTCTATCGTGTCTTTTCATTGCCCCCGGGGCTGAGGATTGAGGATTCGGTGGTGGAGTTTGCACTTTTCCAGTTTTGGAAACAACTGATATGATTTCAACCCCGGTTGGGTTCCCTCATCACTTGAACACCAAACATTAGGCCCCTTGCAATCCTTCCGGGTAGTGAAAGATCTAACTGCGCCCTATAACCTTACCAGTTGTGCTCGGCGAAGCCCCGAGAGCGGCGTGCGCCGGCGCTGAGCGCTGCTGTGTGCGGCAGGAGGGGATCGCGCTGGAGGAGTCGGACTCGGAGTGGGAGCCGGCGGCCGGCCAGTCGCTGGTGTCGCTGCTGGAGACGCCGCCCGCCACGGCGCTGGCGCGGGGCTCCGAGGCGGCCGCGCGCCGGGGCCTGCTCTGGCTGCTGGACGAGGAGGCGCTGCGACCACGGCCCTCTGACTCGGCCTTTCTGGAGAGGGCGCTGGACATGTACAACACCAGAGGTCAGTCGGTGTTGGCTAGCAGGCCGCAGCGGTGGCATGACGTGGGAGCTGTTGCTGTGGAGTGTCACTACCAGCTTGGCCAGTCGGGTTGGAGGGGGAGGTGTAACAACAGACCGGGTTGGTAGGGTACATCAGTGTAGGGGTCAATCGTGGGAGGGAGAGGGCAGGGGAGAGTCAGTGAGTGCTAGCCCCGATCAGAAGTCAGTGAGGTTTAGCCCTGATCAGGAGTCAGTGTTAGCTCTGATCAGGAGTCAGTGAGGATTAAGTGAAGGTATTGACATCGGGGGATGCGTAGCTCAGTCGGAGAGCACCTGCGTACTGAGGAACAGGCCCCGGGTTCAGGGCCTGGCGGGTTTTCTGGATAAGTACAACCCCATCCCAAAAAACCTCCAAACAGGGTGGAGCTGGCGACACCGTATAACCCTGACAGTTGGTGCGTCTTTAAACCCTGTCAATGACTGTGTAAATGTGCTGACGGCGACTGTGTGCGGCAGCGGACCGGCAGCTGATGAGCGCCGGCCCGGCGCCAGGACTGTTCACGCTGCACCATCTGCAGGGCACCAACCCGGTCACCTACGCCGTCGACGGCTGGGTGGCGGCCGCCCGCGAGGTGGCTGCTGCCCGCGCCGCCGCGCCCCTCCTCCTGGAGAGCCAGAAGTCAGTGCCAGACACCGCAGTGTGCTCGGTAGACGTGTGTGTACTCCGCGCATGCGAAGTACGATGTTTTAAAACTGTCCGTTAACACGCGCTTTGGAGTGGGAGAGGGTTCGGACGCATCGGTACTATTTTTCTGAGTTGGGTGAAGAGCCATTCGTGGCTGAAAAAAGTTACTTGCTGACCTTCGAGGGGTCATTGATAAGCGTCTCGATTGGCCAAATAATTTTGAAAATGGGTAAATAGTTATTTTACTTTAGGCTTTCAAAGCCAGACCTATGTCTTTAGATCGCCACAATCGTGCAGTCGCATCAGTGTCGTCGCGGCCGTGGTGTGCCGCGGTGTGACTCTTCTCTGTGTGCCTCAGTGCGACGCTGTCGCGGCTGTTCGTGGCTGCGCGCGATGCGTCCGGTGCGGGCGGCGGCGGCTCGGTGGCCGGCATCGACGGCTCGCTGTCGCTGCGGCGGGCCTCCAGCATCCGGCGCACCTTCACCAGCGGCCCGGCTGCCATCAAGCGCAACAGCCGCGCCCTGCTTGTCAAGTTTCAGCTGGTGGGTGGACTGAGACTGAGCCAGGCCGGTGTGCGTGCGATCGATACTCACCCCTCCGCAGGAAACTGTTTGGAAAGTCTTTTGCTCCTGGGCATTATTTTGAGGTGATAGCCCCAAGAGAGGGGCTTGGTATTAGTTCTTGGTTCCATGCTCCCACTATGATGTGCAGAATGACAAAAATACGGCCAGTAAAATGTTTATGCTTCGTTGGGATCATTTTATCACGGTGAATTGAACTATATGTGATGACCGTGCTGGGTAGAAATGAAAATTCGACCTAGTTCAATGTCAGATCAAGGTCAACTATTGGTCTCCCGTGACCGTAACGTAAACCAGGCGACACCCTATGACAAAGTGGATGCAGTGACATCAACGTACTGCAGCTGGTGTAGCCGATCCATCAGAGGGGACAGGCTTGCAGGTTTAGATCGATTCTCAAAAGTGGAGCTATGCTAATTGTATGCTAACTAGTGCAAGCTGTGTCTTCTGGAATGTAATCATTTCTTCTGGTTGTGCATTTGTTCATCATTTCTAATTAGATGCTCAACTGGTCGTGGGACGGACAAATCTTTGTACCTTGCGCCCGCATGTGATTTGAAGCTCAGAATAATGAGCTAAGCCTACTCCGCCCGACGTTATTTAAAGTGAGCCAGTTTCCTGGCCTGTTGACCTGACCCCTGAGATCACGCAGACGTGAAGCTCAGACGATAGCTGCAAAAATAGTCCATACTCAGGCTCAGCCTCTTCACAAAATCGGTGTGACGAGGTGCTGTGACGTCGCTGTGACAGGCTGCTGTGATGTTGGCGTGACAGGATGATGTGACGATGGTGTGACGGGACGGTGTGCTGTGATGCTGGTGGGACGGGTCGGTGTGCTGTGATGCTGGTGGGACGGGTTGGTGTGCTGTGATGCTGGTGTGACGGTGTGTGGTGACGCTGCTGTGACGGGACGGTGTGCTGTGATGCTGGTGTGACGGTGTGTTCTGACGCTGGTGTGACGGTGTGCTCTGACGATGGTGTGATGGGACGGGGTGCTGTGATGCTGGTGGCACGCTGATGTGACGCGTGTGTAACTATGTGTTGTGACGCTGGTGTGACGGTGTGTTCTGACGCTGGTGTGACGGTGTGCTCTGACGATGGTGTGATGGGACGGGGTGCTGTGATGCTGGTGGCACGCTGATGTGACGCGTGTGTAACTATGTGTTGTGATGCTGGTGTGACGGTGTGTTCTGACGCTTGTGTGACGGTGTGCTGTGATGCTGGTGGGACGGGTCGGTGTGCTGTGATGCTGGTGTGACGGTGTGTTTTGACGCTGGTGTGACGGTGTGTAGCTATGTGTTGTGATGCTGTTGTGACGGTGTGTTCTGACGCTGGTGTGACGGTGTGCTCTGACGATGGTGTGATGGGACGGGGTGCTGTGATGCTGGTGGCACGCTGATGTGACGCGTGTGTAACTATGTGTTGTGATGCTGGTGTGACGGTGTGTTCTGACGCTGGTGTGACGGTGTGCTCTGACGATGGTGTGATGGGACGGGGTGCTGTGATGCTGGTGGCACGCTGATGTGACGCGTGTGTAACTATGTGTTGTGATGCTGGTGTGACGGTGTGTTCTGACGCTGGTGTGACGGTGTGCTCTGACGATGGTGTGATGGGACGGGGTGCTGTGATGCTGGTGGCACGCTGATGTGACGCGTGTGTAACTATGTGTTGTGATGCTGGTGTGACGGTGTGTTCTGACACTGGTGTGACGGTGTGCTCTGACGATGGTGTGATGGGACGGGGTGCTGTGATGCTGGTGGCACGCTGGTGTGACGGTGTGTAGCTATGTGTTGTGATGCTGTTGTGACGGTGTGTTCTGACGCTGGTGTGACGGTGTGCTCTGACGATGGTGTGATGGGACGGGGTGCTGTGATGCTGGTGGCACGCTGATGTGACGCGTGTGTAACTATGTGTTGTGATGCTGGTGTGACGGTGTGTTCTGATGCTGGTGTGACGGTGTGTTTTGACGCTGGTGTGACGCGTGTGTAACTATGTGTTGTGATGCTGTTGTGACGGTGTGTTCTGACGCTGGTGTGACGGTGTGCTCTGACGATGGTGTGATGGGACGGGGTGCTGTGATGCTGGTGGCACGCTGATGTGACGCGTGTGTAACTATGTGTTGTGATGCTGGTGTGACGGTGTGTTCTGATGCTGGTGTGACGGTGTGTTTTGACGCTGGTGTGACGGTGTGTAACTATGTGTTGTGATGCTGTTGTGACGGTGTGTTCTGACGCTGGTGTGACGGTGTGCTCTGACGATGGTGTGATGGGACGGGGTGTTGGATGCTGGTGGCACGCTGGTGTGACGGTGTGCTCTGACGATGGTGTGATGGGACGGGGTGCTGTGATGCTGGTGGTACGCTGATGTGACGCGTGTGTAACTATGTGTTCTGACGCTGGTGTGACGGTGTGTTCTGACGCTGGTGTGACGGTGTGCTCTGACGATGGTGTGATGGGACGGGGTGCTGTGATGCTGGTGGCACGCTGATGTGACGCGTGTGTAACTATGTGTTCTGACGCTGGTGTGACGGTGTGCTCTGACGCTGGTGTGACGGTGTGCTCTGACGATGGTGTGATGGGACGGGGTGCTGTGATGCTGGTGGCACGCTGATGTGACGCGTGTGTAACTATGTGTTGTGATGCTGGTGTGACGGTGTGTTCTGACGCTGGTGTGACGGTGTGCTGTGATGCTGGTGGGACGGGTCGGTGTGCTGTGATGCTGGTGTGACGGTGTGTTTTGGCGCTGGTGTGACGGTGTGTAGCTATGTGTTGTGATGCTGTTGTGACGGTGTGTTCTGACGCTGGTGTGACGGTGTGCTCTGACGATGGTGTGATGGGACGGGGTGCTGTGATGCTGGTGGCACGCTGATGTGACGCGTGTGTAACTATGTGTTGTGATGCTGGTGTGACGGTTGTGTTCTGACGCTGGTGTGACGGTGTGCTCTGACGATGGTGTGATGGGACGGGGTGCTGTGATGCTGGTGGCACGCTGATGTGACGCGTGTGTAACTATGTGCTGTGATGCTGGTGTGACGGTGTGTTCTGACGGTGTGTTTTGACCTAAGCATACTTATAGGCACCCGAACGGGCGAGTCGATATCCAACTTGACAACCAGGGTGATGCGGAGAAGTTGCTTACAACTACTTCCCTGGAGGATCCGTACTTCCAGCAGGTTCTTGTCTGTGCCTATCAAGGTTTCTCCCCATGCCACCAAGAACAGTTGCAGGGGCGTGGTCAGCTGCCGCGATTTACGGGACGTTTCTGAGGACGAGATCCTCGCAGGTTTGAGGGAACAGGGTGTCACAGAAGTGAGGAAAATGTTTCGCAAAGGCGAAAAAGACGAGACTGATAATGGAACCTTCATGCTGACCTTTTCAGGAACAACCTTACCAGAAAGAGTGCGTGTTGGCTGGATGTCCATCAAGGTCCGCCTGTTTGTTCCTAGCCCCATTCGATGTTTTAGATGTCAGGCTTTCGGTCACATGGCCAGCAACTGTAGGGGGAGGGAGCGCTGTGGGAGATGTTCGGAGGTCGGCCACAGCCCGGCAACATGTGAGGCCGACAAACCTAAGTGTGCAGGATGCGGCAATGAGCACGAAGCGTGGAGTAGATCCTGCCCAAGGCTATCCGAGGCAAAGGAGGCCCGGAAAAAGAAAGACCCACCCCGTCCCCAAAAAGAAGCAGCTCATCCCCCTCGCGCCCCCACGAGTAGACCCGCTCTCATTAACTCACCGTACAGAGATATTCTGGTTGGGAGCCAATGTAAAAGTGCACCAAACCCGACCCGCACCGAGGTCCGTCCCTCTCTAAGCTTAGATTCGAGCATGAATGAATGCATGGGCCTCTCACTCCGTCAGTTTCTGGCGATGGTTGCTGACCTGCTCCCCCATAAGCAGGATAAAACTTGCGACAAGCCTGTGGGCTTGACATCAGACAAAGCTGTGCAGACTTCGCCGGAATCCCGGAGTGTTGCTGTGGGCACGGACGCAAAAGATTTCGAGGCTCCCAGCATCCAGACAGTGCCCCAGAACAACACAAACCAAACGAATGCAGAAACATCCGGTAAGCGTGCAAGGGAGGAATCCCCAACACAACCTGCACCTCCCAAAAGCCCAGCCTTGTCCCCAATGACGGAGCCCAGCGAACCCATTCTCCCCCCTGGATTGACTGCAGGCGTGAAGCGAGCCCGCGTGCTTGTGCCACGCACCAAAGATGCAAAAGCCAGCAGCACAGAACAAGGTGAACCTAACAGCGAACTATCCCTGATCACTCACACGTGTAACGTTGAAGCGGCACAGCACGAGGCCGCTGCGTCTGCCACAGCTGCCAAGCACACAGTTCCAGTCGCCCACAATAACCACCCTAATCTAGGCTTCCCGCCGCCAGGGTTCCCGCCGCCACCACCGCCACCACCACCGCCACCGCCAGCTCCACCGTCGCCACCACCACCACCACCACTGCCACCACCACCCCCTCCACGGCCGGCGAAGCCATCTATCTCTTCTGCCAAACCACAGAAAAGCCTCCAGACAGAGGAAGTGTTCCGTAGTTGTTTAAGTGTCAATCCCAAAGTCCCCTCCACTTTAGGCCAGGTACAAGGTCGCGAACGAGGACGCTCACACTCGGTCACATTAGACCACAACGTCGGATACCGCTCCCAATCTAGAGAATCTTCCCACACAAGACGCCCTATTTCCAGAGACAGAATGTACCAGCAGCAAAGTACAAGCTCTTCTCGTCCAGAAAAGCTCAGTGGAGGAGTGTCTTTCAAGACACTTAATCACAGATCATGAACGTGATGCATTTTATCCTGAGACTGCTCTTATTCATCACTCTTACTCTCATGACAAACATTTTACAATGGAACATGCGTGGCTTTAGGGCAAACGTAACCGACCTCCAGACGTTGATAGCATCAAAGAGCCCTGCGATTATCGCCATACAGGAAACAAAGCTAAAACAAGAACAAACATGTAACATTCATCACTATAAAACACATCGTTATGACGCTCCTACCGTTACGATCGCCCACGGTGGAGTAGCACTCCTGGTACATTATAGCACTCCATCAACCGTATTCCACCTCCAAACTAGCTTACAGGCAGTGGCTGCTACAGTCGACCTTGGTGCTATCAATATAACAATTGTTTCAGTCTATATCCCCCCAGCAGAGGAATTCCCAGCGGACGCGTTTGAGGATCTGGTGCGCCAGCTCCCAAGGAATAACATAATATTAGGCGATTTCAATGCGTACAACACTGTTTGGGGCTGTGTACGTACAAACCGACGTGGAAGACGCTTGGAGGACATAATCTCACATCATGACTTATGTATTCTTAACACCGGCCACCCGACGCATATTGCACTGCCGTCAGGAGCCACATCTGCTATTGATTTGTCGTTATGTTCCCCATCGGTGGGTGATCGTTTTAGATGGCGCACTCATTCCAACCCGTGTGGGAGCGACCATTACCCGATTTGGCACTGTTCAGAGACCCCTCACCCAGGAATGAGGACGCCACAGTGGAACCTCCGGCGAGCAGACTGGGAAGGGTTCACCGCCGACTGCGCTCTCAGCTTCACGCCACGTGAGGGTGTAACTGCGACAACCTTTTACGATGAGATACGCTCACGCATAATTGATTCTGCTGATACTTACATCCCCAAAACTAGCCCACTTCCTCGGCGTATTCCTGTACCTTGGTGGTCGGACGAATGCAAAAGAACCATTAAAGAGCGACGGCGATGCTTTAAAACTTTTAAAAGACAGCCAACAACAGATAATTTGATTCAATTCCGGCGTGCCAAGGCACTGGCGAGACGTACTGTCAGGGATGCCAAGCGCAAATCATGGCACTCGTACATTAGCACAATAAATAGACTTACACCACTGACTACAATCTGGCGGCGAGTGCATCGTTTATCCGGCCGTAGCTCTGCCTTGCCGCTGCCTACACTTTCCCATCCCGGCGGCACGATAACTAATCCTGCGGAAGTAGCCAATGCTTTCGGTAGGGCCTGGGCTGCTCGTTGGAAAGTTGGTTGCACAGATCCAAGGTTTGCACGATCCAAACGACAGAGGGAGCGTATTCCAGTAAATTTTAGCACAACAGACGAACTACCATTCAACGAACCTTTTACATTCGGTGAACTTCAAATGGCGCTCACGCGGGCGAGGAGTACTGCTGCTGGTCCAGATGGTATACACATTGACATGCTCAAGAACCTCAGTGAAGGATCGCTTGTCGCAATGCTGGGATTTTTCAACTTTCTGTGGACATCGCACAGTTTTCCGAGTGCTTGGAGAGACGCTACAATAATTCCGGTTTTAAAGCCTGACAAGGATGGTAGTGACCCCTTACACTACAGACCCATTGCTTTGACCTCATGTGTTTGTAAGCTTTTGGAACGTATGGTGAACGCGCGCATGGTGTGGTACTTGGAGACAACCGGTTTTTTTCTCAGACGCTCAGTGTGGTTTTCGTGCGGGGCGATCCACCACTGACCATCTCGTATCTCTTGACTCGTCAATACGCCGCTCTTTCGCTTTAAAGCAACATGTTTTTGCCCTGTTTTTCGATATTGAAAAGGCCTATGACACGGCCTGGCGCCACGTAATTTTAGAAAAGTACGAAAAGCCGGAATCAGGGGCCATATGGGACATTTTGTCGACAACTTTATGAAAGGACGGAACTTCTGCGTTAGAATAGACAACAGCATGTCAGGTGTTTACTGTCAGGAAAGCGGTGTGGTACAGGGTGGTGTGCTGAGTGTGACCTTGTTCGGCATTTTAATTAATGACATATGCAGTGTTTTGCCTCCTACAGTCGAGAAGTCACTGTTCGTAGATGATTTTGCGGTGTGGCTCAGCACGTCAACATCCGTTTCAGCTCAGAGACAGCTTCAAATATGCATTGACCACTTGTCTGAGTGGAGTATGACGAATGGTTTTAGGTTCTCGACGGAGAAATCCGTATGTATGCATTTTTGTCGTCGCCGAGTGTGTACTGATGTGAACTTGCGTTTATACGGCAGAAGGGTTCCAACTGTATCGGATACCAAGTTTTTGGGCATGACTCTTGACAAACGGCTTTCATACAACCAGCACATATCGTTGCTGCGTGATAAGTGTTTCAAACGCATGAATATTCTGAAGGTGATCTCTCGCACGTCGTATGGGGCCGACAGGGTAGCTCTTCTCCGGCTTTATCGTGCACTTGTTCGCTCTGTGTTAGACTATGGTTCTGTTGCATATGACAGCGCGTTGAGCAGCGTCAAACAGCCTCTTAACACTGTCCACCATGCTTGTATACGTGTCGCCACAGGAGCTTTCCGTACCTCCCGCAGAGCCAGTCTTTTGGTAGACGCTAATGAGCCTCCACTAGATTTGAGACGGAAGCGAGTAGCACTCACATACGCGAGCAAAATACGTCAGTTTCCATCTCACCCAACATATAAGTGGATTTTCGACGACTCGCTGACAGCTCCCCTGAGAACGACGCGGCCGACGTCATCATTGGCACTCTGCGCATGAGTTGAACAGTGGCTGGAGGGTTCGGACATCGACCTAGGGACAATAGCCGAATCCCGTACACAGCGCATAGAACCATGGCGACTCACGCCAATCAAATGTGACTTCGACTTGCTGCGTCATAAAAAGTCGTCAATCCTGCCCGCAGAGTTCTTGGACTTAGCTCTACGCAAAATAGGAACCTACACGGGGCATAAAAGGTTCTATACCGATGGTTCGAAGGGTGCTAGAGGCGCCGGCAGTGCATTCGTGGGGGAAGAAGTCAGCCAGGGCTTCAGTTTGCCAGCGACTGTTTCAGTTTTTACCACGGAACTATACGCTATTTTGCGAGTTTTACGGCACATCAGGTGCATTCCTGAGGAACGATGTATTATTATAACTGACTCAGCAAGCTCTCTGACAGCTCTCCAGTCCCCCCACACACAGCAGAACTGGCTTGTACTGACGATCCGAAAGCTTCTGACAGTGATTGACTCCCGAGGTACTGATGTGTGTTTCCTTTGGGTGCCGAGCCACGTTGGCATTTCAGGGAATGAGCAAGTCGATAGAGTTGCGAGGGATGTGTGTCAGTTGCCCCCATCGCGGCGGTTTAAAATTCCAGCCACAGACCTGAAACCATCATTTAAGATGTTAGTAGATGCTGAGTGGCAGACTAGGTGGACTGCGGAGCCAGATTGCTTTTTGAAACGTCTGCGTCCATCGATTAAACCTTGGGATTCGAGCAGCGGGCGAAGCAGAATGGAGGAGGTGAGCCTTACTAGGCTTCGAATCGGCCACTGTTATGCGACCCACGCCCATCATTTGAACAACGCCGCCCCCAGCACGTGTCCTCATTGTGGCAGCCGCCTCACCGTGCAGCACGTTTTATCTGCTACCGACAGCTGCGACCAGCTGAAACGGAGTCAGCTCCGATTCTTTCCACCGGTTCCGCTGGTACAGATCCTGGGCGATGACGCACTCGTAGATATTGGAAAAGTTTTATCTTACCTGAGAGAAGAAGGTTTTGACGTAGTATACACACCCGGTAGAGATTCTTAGATTTGACACATTCTGTATAGCACACTTAAGCTAATAAGCACAACCTTAGGATAATGTAATACAATACTGACGGGCACGTATAGCCTCTGCAGCTGCAGTGCCCTAAAGCCCCAATCATCATCGACGGTGTGTTCTGACGCTGGTGTGACGGTGTGCTGTGATGCTGGTGGGACGGGTCGGTGTGCTGTGATGCTGGTGTGACGGTGTGTTTTGACGCTGGTGTGACGGTGTGTAGCTATGTGTTGTGATGCTGGTGTGACGGTGTGTTCTGACGCTGGTGTGACGGTGTGCTCTGACGATGGTGTGATGGGACGGGGTGCTGTGATGCTGGTGGCACGCTGATGTGACGCGTGTGTAACTATGTGCTGTGATGCTGGTGTGACGGTGTGTTCTGACGCTGGTGTGACGGTGTGCTCTGACGATGGTGTGATGGGACGGGGTGCTGTGATGCTGGTGGCACGCTGATGTGACGCGTGTGTAACTATGTGTTGTGATGCTGGTGTGACGGTGTGTTCTGACGCTGGTGTGACGGTGTGCTCTGACGATGGTGTGATGGGACGGGGTGCTGTGATGCTGGTGGCACGCTGATGTGACGCGTGTGTAACTATGTGTTGTGACGCTGGTGTGACGGTGTGTTCTGACGCTGGTGTGACGGTGTGCTCTGACGATGGTGTGATGGGACGGGGTGCTGTGATGCTGGTGGCACGCTGATGTGACGCGTGTGTAGCTATGTGTTGTGATGCTGGTGTGACGGTGTGTTCTGACGCTGGTGTGACGGTGTGCTCTGACGATGGTGTGATGGGACGGGGTGCTGTGATGCTGGTGGCACGCTGATGTGACGCGTGTGTAACTATGTGCTGTGATGCTGGTGTGACGGTGTGTTCTGACGCTGGTGTGACGGTGTGCCCGTCGGGGCATGCTGGTGCACGCGAGACGCGTGTGTAACTATGTGTTGTATGCTGTTGTGACGGTGTGTTCTGACGCTGGTGTGACGGTGTGCTCTGACGATGGTGTGGTGGGACGGGGTGCTGGATGCTGGTGGCACGCTGATGTGACGCGTGTGTAACTATGTGTTGTGATGCTGGTGTGACGGTGTGTTCTGACGCTGGTGTGACGGTGTGTAGCTATGTGTTGTGATGCTGGTGTGACGGTGTGCTCTGACGCTGGTGTGACGGTGTGCTCTGACGATGGTGTGATGGGACGGGGTGCTGTGATGCTGGTGGCACGCTGATGTGACGCGTGTGTAACTATGTGTTGTGATGCTGTTGTGACGGTGTGTTCTGACGCTGGTGTGACGGTGTGCTCTGACGATGTGTGGTGGGACGGGGTGCTGTGATGCTGGTGGCACGCTGATGTGACGCGTGTGTAACTATGTGTTGTGATGCTGGTGTGACGGTGTGTTCTGACGCTGGTGTGACGGTGTGTAGCTATGTGTTGTGATGCTGGTGTGACGGTGTGCTCTGACGCTGGTGTGACGGTGTGCTCTGACGATGGTGTGATGGGACGGGGTGCTGTGACGCCGGCGGCTCGGCAGGACGGGATCGCCGAGCAGCTGCGGCGGACGCGGCCCCACTTCCTGCACTGTCTGCTGCCGCAGCACGAGGCCGGTCTGTGCGAGCTGCAGCCGGCCAACGAGCACGGCCTGGTCAACGTGCCACTGCTCCGCTCTCAGGTACTGCCCGCCGCCCCGCTGTCAGGTACTGCCCGCCGCCCCGCTGGCAGGTACTGCCCGCCGCCCCGCTGGCGGGTACTGCCCGCCGCCCCGCTGGCAGGTACTGCCCGCCGCCCCGCTGGCAGGTACTGCCCGCCGCCCCGCTGTCAGGTACTGCCCGCCGCCCTGCTGTCAGGTACTGCCCGCCGCCCCGCTGTCAGGTACTGCCCGCCGCCCCGCTGTCAGGTACTGCCCGCCGCCCGCTGGCAGGTACTGCCCGCCGCCCCGCTGGCAGGTACTGCCCGCCGCCCCGCTGGCAGGTATTGCCCGCCGCCCCGCTGTCAGGTACTGCCCGCCGCCCCGCTGTCAGGTACTGCCCGCCGCCCCGCTGTCAGGTACTGCCCGCCGCCCCGCTGTCAGGTACTGCCCGCCGCCCTGCTCTCAGGTACTGCCCGCTGCCCTGCTCTCAGGTACTGCCCGCTGCCCCGCTGTCAGGTACTGCCCGCCGTCCCGCTGTCAGGTACTACCCGCCGTCCTGCTCTCAGGTACTGCCCGCTGCCCTGCTCTCAGGTACTGCCCGCTGCCCCGCTGTCAGGTACTGCCCGCCGCCCCGCTGGCGGGTACTGCCCGCCGCCCCGCTGGCAGGTACTGCCCGCCGCCCCGCTGTCAGGTATTGCCCGCCGCCCCGCTGTCAGGTACTGCCCGCCGCCCTGCTCTCAGGTACTGCCCGCCGCCCCGCTGTCAGGTACTGCCCGCCGCCCCGCTGGCAGGTACTGCCCGCCGCCCCGCTGTCAGGTACTGCCCGCCGCCCCGCTGTCGGGTACTGCCCGCCGCCCCGCTGGCAGGTACTGCCCGCCGCCCCGCTGGCAGGTACTGCCCGCCGCCCCGCTGGCAGGTACTGCCCGCCGCCCCGCTGTCAGGTACTGCCCGCCGCCCTGCTGTCAGGTACTGCCCGCCGCCCCGCTGGCAGGTACTGCCCGCCGCCCCGCTGTCAGGTACTGCCCGCCGCCCGCTGGCAGGTACTGCCCGCCGCCCCGCTGGCAGGTACTGCCCGCCGCCCCGCTGGCAGGTATTGCCCGCCGCCCCGCTGTCAGGTACTGCCCGCCGCCCCGCTGTCAGGTACTGCCCGCCGCCCCGCTGTCAGGTACTGCCCGCCGCCCCGCTGTCAGGTACTGCCCGCCGCCCTGCTCTCAGGTACTGCCCGCTGCCCTGCTCTCAGGTACTGCCCGCTGCCCCGCTGTCAGGTACTGCCCGCCGTCCCGCTGTCAGGTACTACCCGCCGTCCTGCTCTCAGGTACTGCCCGCTGCCCTGCTCTCAGGTACTGCCCGCTGCCCCGCTGTCAGGTACTGCCCGCCGCCCCGCTGGCAGGTACTGCCCGCCGCCCTGCTCTCAGGTACTGCCCGCCGCCCCGCTGGCAGGTACTGCCCGCCGCCCCGCTGGCAGGTACTGCCCGCCGCCCCGCTGGCAGGTACTGCCCGCCGCCCCGCTGTCAGGTACTGCCCGCCGCCCTGCTGTCAGGTACTGCCCGCCGCCCTGCTGTCAGGTACTGCCCGCCGCCCTGCTCTCAGGTACTGCCCGCCGCCCCGTTGGCAGGTACTGCCCGCCGCCCCGCTGGCAGGTACTGCCCGCCGCCCCGCTGTCAGGTACTGCCCGCCGCCCTGCTGTCAGGTACTGTCCGCCGCCCTGCTGGCAGGTACTGCCCGCCGCCCCGCTGGCAGGTATTGCCCGCCGCCCCGCTGTCAGGTACTGCCCGCCGCCCCGCTGTCAGGTACTGCCCGCCGCCCCGCTGTCAGGTACTGCCCGCCGCCCCGCTGTCAGGTACTGCCCGCCGCCCTGCTCTCAGGTACTGCCCGCTGCCCTGCTCTCAGGTACTGCCCGCTGCCCCGCTGTCAGGTACTGCCCGCCGTCCCGCTGTCAGGTACTACCCGCCGTCCTGCTCTCAGGTACTGCCCGCTGCCCTGCTCTCAGGTACTGCCCGCTGCCCCGCTGTCAGGTACTGCCCGCCGCCCCGCTGGCAGGTACTGCCCGCCGCCCCGCTGTCAGGTACTGCCCGCCGCCCGCCCGCTGTCAGGTACTGCCCGCCGCCCGCCCGCTGTCAGGTACTGCCCGCCGCCCCGCTGGCAGGTACTGCCCGCCGCCCGCTGGCAGGTACTGCCCGCCGCCCCGCTGGCAGGTACTGCCCGCCGCCCTGCTCTCAGGTACTGCCCGCCGCCCCGCTGTCAGGTACTGCCCGCCGCCCCGCTGTCAGGTACTGCCCGCCGCCCCGCTGGCAGATACTGCCCGCCGCCCCGCTGTCAGGTACTGCCCGCCGCCCTGCTCTCAGGTACTGCCCGCCGCCCCGCTGTCAGGTACTGCCCGCCGCCCCGCTGTCAGGGTACTGCCCGCCGCCCCGCTGGCAGGTACTGCCCGCCGCCCCGCTGTCAGGTACTGCCCGCCGCCCCGCTGTCAGGTACTGCCCGCCGCCCCGCTGTCAGGTACTGCCCGCCGCCCCGCTGTCAGGTACTGCCCGCCGCCCCGCTGTCAGGTACTGCCTTACGAAGCTGACTAAACGCATAGGCGGAACCAGGGAGCAAAGGGACGGCAGGTATCAAATTACAGAGTTGTAAGCTGATACCCTGCAGAGGTGAAAGCTGATATCCTACAGAGGTGTAAGCTGGAAACGCGTGGGAAGGTCGAAATGGGCTGATATCAGCAGGGAGAAGGATGTATCTTACTTTTCTTTCATAACTAAGATTCGGTTAATCTCAGTGTCTACTGATACTTTGTCGAAAAAAGCGATATCGTTTTGGGATGTGTGAAACATTTACCCGAATTTCTGCGTTAACAGCTCCAATGTTGTCAGATATCATGCATTGATTCTTTTTTGTCCCTTTTCATTTTTAATGCAATCATTACCCTGGGGGAAAATGCAGGCTGTGTGCATAGTCGCCGGAAGCATTCTCAAGTGGGTTGGGTAAGGATGATCACTATCGCCAGGGCGGGGCGATCCAGCCATTGCATTTCGTTCAAAAGTTCTCAGATTGCAGCCAAATTGGGACAAATATAAGAAATATATAAACAGAAGGGTCGAAACGTAACAAGGAGCCCAGACCCGAGATGTTTAAATTTTTGGGATTGATTTGTTTTCTGTCAAAGATGCGTCGCAAACAGATAAAGCATTCACCGGCCACCCCTCCCTCCACCCCATTCTTTGGCCGTTAACATTGATCTTGGGATGGAAACATGGACGGCGACTGCGACAACACTCTTTCCATGATGCCGGGCATTGACAATACCGAAACTATTTG